>CAWUFW010008603.1:595000-868983 GCA_963921515.1 Calotriton arnoldi | reverse complement strand
GTGACTTACAAGATGCCAAGGGAAGGTTCAGGGGCTGGGAAGTGGGTGCACTTCACAGCCAAGATGGCAGTTCTGGACTGCACACAGACACTGCAGTGGCAGGTCTGAGACACACTTTACAAGCTGCTTCTGTGGGTGGCACACATCAGTGCTGCAGGCCCACCAGCAGCATTTGGTTTACCAGCCCTGGGCACACACAGGCCACACTACTAGGGACTAACAGGTAAACCAAATAAGCCAATCAGGGATATACCAATTCACATAGTCATATTTACAAAGGGAGAGCATATGCACTTTAGCACTGAACAGCAGTGGTAAAGTGCCCAGAGTCATAAAACCAACAGAAACAGGTCAGCAAAAATACAGGAGGCAGGCAAAAAGTTTAGGGGTGACCCTGCAAAAAGGGCCATTTCCAACACTAACTATGCCTACAGAGGTAGGACATGTGAAGAAAGAAGAAAAAACGCACAGAACGAAGCAAAAGAAATGCAGAAAGAAGCAACAGAAGTCCACAAAGACGAAGAAAAGTGCAGGAAGAAGCAAAAGATGTGCAGAAAGAACCAACAGAGGAGCAGAAAGAGGCCTTGTTGCAAAATCATCCTGTGCCCACAACCTTTTCAGACGTGTACTGGTGGTAACTGACTCTGACTAACCAGAGCCAGTGCTATGCTAAAAGACACTTAGAATACAGTGAAAACACCTACATACACTAGGGAACACTATGCGTTGGGGTACCCCTGTGATTAGCATGACCTCCTCTGTAAGTCCCTAGTACATAATAGGGCAGGGGGATTAAAACTACCTTCTTAAAACGCGCTACAAGGCGCGTTTGCACAGTGGTGAAGGGAGGGGGTCCTAAGGTGACATGTGTGCAAACGCGCCCCATGGCGCGTTTTAAGTTGCGGGATTAAGTCCCCTTGAATCCTGAGGGTCCCTGGAGCCAACTCAGCCCCCCAGGTACCTACAGTAGTGACCACAGAGCTGAGTTGCAGAGAGGCGCTCCGAGGCCACGCACCTTTTTCACCTCTCTGCAACGCAACTCTGTTGTGCTTACTGAAGGTACCTGGTGGGCTAGTTGGCCCCCAGGGTCCCTCAGGATTCAAGGGGAATTAATTCCCCCAACTTAAAAACGCACCACAGGGCGTGTTTGCGCACATGTCACCTGAGGCCCCGCCCTCCCTTCACCACTGTGCAAATGTGCCCCCGTGGCGCATTTTTAAGTTGGGGGATTAGGTCACCTTGAATCCTGAGGGTCCCTGGGGCCCAACTAGCCCACCAGGTACTTCCAGTAAGCACCACAGGCCTGCGTTGCAGAGAGGTGGTCCGAGGCCACCCCCCTTTTACACCTCTCTGCAACGCAGCTCTGTGGCGCCTACTGGAGGTACCTGGTGGGCTAGTTGGACCCCAGGGACCCTCAGGATTCAAGGGGACTTAATCCCCCAACTTAAAACACGCCACAGGCCGTGTTTGCAGACATGTCACATCAGGCCCCGCCCTCCCTTCACCACTGTGCAAACGCGCCCGTGGCGCGTTTTAAGTTACGGGATTAGGTCACCTTGAATCCTGAGGTCCCTGGGCCCAACTAGCCCACCAGGTACTTCCATTAAGCACCACAGCCCTGCGTTGCAGAGAGGTGGTCCGAGGCCACGCCCTTTTACACCTCTCTGCAATGCAGCTCTGTGGCGCTTACTGGAGGTACCGGGTGGGCTAGTTGGACCCCAGGGACCCTCAGGATTCAAGGGGACTTAATCCCAGAGCGTCCGCCTCCCCCCATTCCGGTCCGAAGCCTCCGAGATCATCTACGGCGTACCCCAGGGATCCTCCCTCAGCCCGACACTGTTCAACACTTACATGGCCCCGCTCGCACACGTCGCCCGACAGCACGACCTCAACATAATCTCCTACGCCGACGACACTCAACTGATCCTCTCCCTCACCAAGGACCCCATCACCGCCAAAGCCAACCTCCACGAAGGAATGAAGGCCGTCGCCGACTGGATGAAGACCAGCCGTCTGAAGCTGAACTCGGACAAGACGGAGGTCCTCATCCTTGGCTCCAACCCTTCAGCCTGGGATGACTCCTGGTGGCCGATGGCACTGGGAGCAGCCCCGACACCCACCGACCACGCACGCAACCTGGGAATCACTCAACGCTCTCAATGACCAAGCAGGTCAACGCCGTCTCCACCTCCTGCTTCAACACCCTCCGCATGCTCCGCAAGATCTACAGATGGATCCCGACAGATACAAGAAAGACAGTCACCCAGGCCCTCGTCAGCAGCAGACTCGACTACGGAAACGCCCTCTACGCGGGAGCCCCGACCAAGCTCATCAAATGACTACAACGCATCCAAAACGCCTCAGCACGACTGATCCTCGACGTACCACGCCACGGCCACATCACCCCCAACCTGAGGGACCTGCACTGGCTCCCCGTCAGCAAGAGGATATCCTTCAAGCTCCTCATCCACGCACACAAGGCACTCCACAAGACCGGCCCAGCCTACCTCAACAGACGGCTCTCCTTCTACATCCCCAACCGCCAGCTACGCTCCGCCGACCTCTCACTCGCCACCGTCCCGCGCATCCGAAGAACAACCACCGGCGGGAGATCCTTCTCCCACCTCGCCGCCAAGACATGGAACACCCTCCCACTGAGCCTACGACAGACCCAAGACCTGCTGACCTTCAGGAGGATGCTCAGGACCTGGATGTTCCCTCAGTAGCGCCCCCCCCAGCACCTTGAGACCCTCACGGGTATGTAGTGCGCTTTACAAATGACTGTTTAATTGATTGATTGATTGAATCCTCCAACTTAAAACATGCCACAGGGCATGTTTGCACACATGTCACCTCAGGCCCTGCCCCCTCCCTTCACCACTGTGCAAACGGGCCCCGTGGCGCGTTTTAAGTCGGGGGATTAACTCCCCTTGAATCCTGAGGGTCCCTGGGGTGCAACTAACCCACTAGCTACCTCCATTAAGCGCCACAGAGCTGCGTTGCAGAGAGGTGTAAAAAGGGACATGGCCTCAGAACACCTCTCTGCAACGCAGCCCCCTGGCGCATACTGGAGGTTCCTGGTGGGCTAGTTGGCCCCCAGGGACCCCCAGTATTCAAGGGGAATTCATTCCCCATCTGCAAACGCGCCAGGGGGCGCGTTTGCAGAGTGCTGCAAGGAGGGGGCGTGGCCTCCGGCGCGATGCCGGTCTTTTTTTTTTTTTAAGAAGGGGGGCTGTGTGGCCCCCCTTCTTTTTGTAATTTATTTGCCCTGGGGACCCCATCCCCCAGGGCCTGACTGCTATTTTTCTTTTTTTTTAAATTTGGAAGGGGGCCGCGTGGCCCCCCTCCCGAGGCCTTAATCGGCCCCGGGGACCCCATCCCCCGGGGCATGGCCTTTTATTTTTTTTTAAATGTTTTGGAGGGGGGCCGCGTGGCCCCCCTCGCGGGCCACTTGTAGCCCTGGGGACCCCATCCCCCAGGGCTGGCTCCTCTCCGTTAGGGACCGTGGGGGTCCCCAATCCCCCACGGTCCCGCTGGCTCCCGCGTCCTGCGGGAGCCGGCATTAGCTGTCCACACGGGGAACTGCCCAGATGCAGCTCCCCGTGTGGAAAGCAATCGTCTTTGCTTTTTGGAAGAGAGAGCAGGTTTCCTGCTCTCTCTTCCAAAAACCAAAGCAGTTTGCTATGGCAGGACGAGAGCCGCGAGGCTCCCGCTCTGTCATAGCAAACTACAGTGTCCCGGGGGTGGGCACCCCGGGACACTGCAGGAGCCGTCCCTGGGGGGTGGCGGTCCCCAGGGCCATCAGGGGCTCCAGGAGGGGGGCCGCGCGGCCCCCCTCCCAACATGTTCAAAGCCCCGGGGAGGAGGTGGTCCCCGGGCTTCGTGGGTCCGAAACGGACCCCCAATTTAAAATTCTTAGTTCCCCGGGAGGTGGCGGTCCCTAGGGCGTGTGGGGCTCGAGCCCCCACACAGGTAATTAAATTAAATAAATAGAAGCCCCGGGGGTGGCGGTCCCCGGGGCTGCAGGAGGGCCGAGTGCCATCCCGCACCATTTTAAAATCAAAGCCCCTGGGGGTGGTGGTCCCCGGGGCTTGGGGGGCCTTAGAGGCCCCCCACTCATTTTTATAAACCCCTGCATGCCCCCGGGACTTGGCCCACCCGGGGGCCAATTAACAACAAAGCACGGGAGCCCCCGCTTCGTTTTTTTTTTTTTTTTTCTTCATGGCGGGATCGGCGCATCCTAAGCGCATCCCGCCGATTTTATAAAAAAAAAAGGTTTTTGGGCCCTGGGGGTCCTTGTAGGAGCAGGCCTAGGGGGTCAGGGTGTTTCTACCCTGCCCCCTTTTTGCGTTTTGCGCACTTGTTTTTCTCTTTTCTTGTGCCTCGGTTCTACCGAGGCACAAGATGGCTGCCAACACTTCCTGATTTGGAGTGTTGACAACCAATTAGCATACAGCTCGTGATCGGGAGGGTGCGCGGATCCTCCGCGGCCATAGATATATATGTGATTTTACTTTTGATTTTCTCAGGAACTACTGAACGGATTTACACCATTTAACCAAAAGGCACGACTCTGAACCAAGGGCTACCTTTTTGCCAAATTTGGTGTAATTCCGTTCAGCAGTTCGGGCTGTAGCTGCGACTAAAGGTTCCTATGGAAAATTGCATGGGGAAAACACGTTTTGGGACCCCCTTTTTTTCTCGGCCCCCACTTGACGAATCACCCAGAGACTTTCAGGCTAGGAGCAGACCGGAGTGCCCCACGAGTTTTGAAAATTTTGCGAAGATTCGTCAACCGGCGCCAAAGTTATTGGGAATAGAATGTTGCGGCTTTCCTATGGAAAATAGGTCCTAACTATAACTATCTACTGGCGACTGCCAGTAGATAATATATATATATATATATATATATATATATATATATATATATATATATATATATATATATATTTTTTTTTTTTTTTTTTAAAATATACACGGGTAGTGGAGGTTTTACACTAATTTTAATTATTTTTCACAGAATGGCTTAGGTTTTTAGCATAGGGTATAAGTTTGTACACTTTTTGCACATTGCACTACGCACTTTTTCGATATAAGGGCCTCTAAAAAGAAGAACAAAATTGCCAGGGGCAAGTGAGCCAAATTGTGTTGGTTATTGATAAATGTCCTAATATTCAGTACGTAAAAATGCTTTGAAAAATTGAATAATGGGTATTGATACCGTGATGTCCAACAAAAATGGTGATTGGTAGAGGAATTACATTGCACTGATTAGATGATTTTTAAACTTGTTTTTAAATATGAAATTGATAAATTATTTATTAAGGAAATAAGGATTTAAATTATTGAACAAGTTAACTTAAGCACATTTCAAAGATATTAGGTGATACGATTTTTCTGAATATGTGATTATCATAACGAAGTGTGTTAAAAACCAAGTGCTGGGTGGTATTCATACCATTATCCTGCAATACAAACATCATCTATCAGAGAATGGATATTTTGTAACCAACATGAGCCACTTTTTGTAACATTTATATGTTTATATATTTATATATTTTTTTATATTTTTATATATTTATACATTTGTCATTTGTCTTTATATATGGACCTTGTATATTGTTGTAATGCACTGTCACTTTAAGCATTGAGAGAGAAAAAAGAGAAAAAAAGAAAAAAAGCTCTTGAAAAATGGTTTAAAATGCACCTCCTCCTTGATGTGCGCTTCATGTGATCAATACACCAGGGAGTGTCGAAACGCGTCATGGCTGCTGTGGTTGTTACGAGAGCCGAATAAATCATTGAAACTGCACTACTTGGGTCCGTGCTCCACTTTCTGGGCAAGGGAAGTGTATGGTGAAGTATGCCGCATAGATATATATATATATATATATGTATATATATATATAGATATATATTACCTACTGGCGGTCGCCAGTAGGTAGTTATAGTTAGGACCTATTATCCATAGGAAAAGCGTTTTTTGATTTGCGAATATCTTTGGTGCCGGTTGACGAATCTTCGCGAAATTTTCAAAACTAATGGCCCGCTCCGGTCAGCTCCTATCTTGAAAGTTTGGGTGTGATTTGTCAAAAGGGGGGCGAGAAAAAAAGGGGGGTCCCAAAACGTGTTTTCTCCATGTTAATTTCCATAGGAAATTTTGGAACAGGCTACAGCCCGAACTGCTGAACGGAATTACACCAAATTTGGCAAAAATGTAGCTCTTGGTTTAGAAAGCGACCTTTTTGTTTTTTAAATCGTGTAAATCGGTTCAGTAGTTACAGAGAAATTCAAGAACTAAAAATGTTGATATCTGAGCACCGAGGAGGAGTTGCGACTCCTCCTGGGCACGAGCTTCACTCTGATTGGCTGCCAACACTCTAAACCAGAATGTGTTGGCAGCCATCTTGTGACTCGGTAACCGAATCACATCAAAAAGGTAAAACAAAGGTAAAAAACAAGAAAAAGGGGCAGGGTAGAAACACCCTGACCCCCTAGGCCTGCTCAGGGGGTCCCACAAGGACACCCAGGCCCAAAAAAAGCATTTTTTTTAAAACGGCTGTAGGAGAGTAGGATCTGCTTCTTATAGTTACCCCCACTTTTTGCTGATGCTCCACTGTTTTTGACTCAGTCTGGCTGGGACCCCAGCCTAGCTGCTTTCTCTCTAAATTGATTACATGTGCTTTAGGTACACTCCAGATTGGATTCTGGGATACCCTTATAAGTCCCTAGTATATGGTATACTTTGTACCTAGGGCATAGGTACCTCAGAGGCCTCTCAGGGTCTGCAGCATGTATTATGCAACCCCTGGGAGACCATTAAAAATGACACAACAGGTCTGCTACAGCAGCCTGTGTAAGGTGGTGTATGCACCCCTTACTTAGATATAGGTTCCCTATATCTATCCATATCACTGCACATATAAACCTATCAGTCACCCCTATGGCAGGCCTTATCAATCCTGAAGGCAGGATGCTGGGTTTTATGTGATAGGGTGCCCATGCATGAACAGAGCCCCTCTGCAGCCTTCGTAACCTCTATTCCGGGGTTGTTTGTGATGCAGCCAAACCATATTCTCTTAAGTGCATTATAACCTCGCGGTAAATGCTAACTTTAAAACGGCTGCATGGAAACATGTCGTGTTTGGTGTCAAACACCTTGGAATCATACCTCCACACCAGTAACTGGTGTGGGAGGTATGATCCCACCCTACTAGCGGGAGAAATATGACAGCACCGGTACACCCGGTACCAGCTTTGCAAGCCCTGGCATTACAAAATGGATGCTGCCAGCCACAGACACGCGCCTGCCCTCCTGCTGCTGGACAAAACTCCGGCAGGGGAGGCTGGACAATAGGTTTCCTGTCACAGGGAGGTGTGACCACCTCCCAGACAGGCTTTAGTGTATTGGCGCTGGGTTGGTGCACTCTGAGAGTGCGTTGATGTCTGCACTGGGGGAACATTTGGTGTCCCTGTGCATAGTCCAGCTCAAACCGGTTGCAGGGGCTATCAGCCCCTGCTCTGGTGTGAAACTGGACAAAGGACATGGGTGTAGCCACCCCTCTGTCCTGACCCTCCCATAGGTGGGTCCCTAGAGTTTGTCCCACCCCTTCCTTGGGTATAAAGTAGGAACCCCTGACTACAGGACTTTAGATTTTACCTGGACTAAACTCTGCTACAGAAACCAAGTATCCTTCGATGATTTACGCTTTGCTGGACAACTGAAGAATCTCCCTTGGAGTAAAGGAGTTACTCCCCTGCTGAGCAGGCACCTAAACGCATCTGACCAGTTTGCATCTACGCAGCTCCTGAAGGACTCCGAAGATTTTGAAACACAGGAGGTGGGTTCCCAAGCTTCCCCAAGGCCGACCAGTGTTCTCAGCAAACCTGAGATCCGCAGCCCTCGTGGGAACAGTGCAACCCGAACCCCTGGACACCGTGATCATTTGCAGCAGCATATGCTTTTTGGCAACCCCTGAGGCTGTGCTTTGGGCTACTTGTAGTCCAGACCCAGAGCAGTGATCCACTGAAGATTACTGGCCTACACTCCACGAGTGACCCGTGGGCTGGTATTTAGTGATTCCTCTCGAGGTCCCTTTGCGATCCCTGGTCCATCAATCTGTGGGTCCCTGAGAAGGGAACTATAACTTTTATTGGGCTTACCTGGTTGCTCCAGACATGCCCTGACTCTCCATTGCTTGGGGAGTCCCCAGGACCTTGCTGGTCCACACCGAAGCATTTTTACTCTCACTGCGTGGGTTGCAGTTGCCAAGGCTTGTTGGTCTCCAATCCGGAAACTGATGCCCCAGCACTCGACATCCTTTGTGGGACAGATCGCCTGTGGACTTTGGTCATTGTCGACATCTCCTGGTCCCCGTGGCTGTAGAGTCAAGCTTTACCTCTTCGCACCTGAAACACCCGACATCGGTGGGCATTCGTCTACTGAGCCCCTGGTCACTGGCAAGTGACCCAGACTCTGTCCCCTCTGCTTTCAGGTTCTTCACAGCTCCGATCCAGGCTTGGATCACACCGGACACTTTTCCTTTCCACGGCAGCAGCACTTTGCAGCAACTCGCCATTGAAAACAGCGAAGATTCCCGACACCATTTGACACCTATGCACCCGGCTTCCCTGGGTTACTTAACACGAGTACTCCGGTGCTCACATGGGTGCTGGCCTTAGAACCTTCTAAGTTTAAAAGGGTTTGCTCCAAGTCCTCTCCTAAGTGTCCTTTATCTTTAAAATTCCAACCGCGGCTTTCCCATAGGATTGTACGGTGCTCGCGGCTGTGTTCTCACACTGCACGCATCCCACGTGGTTCCCCTGTGTCACTACCTTGGGCGGTTCCTTGGGGTCCCAGCGATTCTACGTCCTCTAGGCACTGTGTCTAGTCAAGTCGTGGTTCTTATACCACTTTCTTAATATATGGTTTGGTATCCCCCTGGAGCCCACTGTGTATTGTGCTATTTGCTGTCATTTTAGTACTGTATTATTGTGTGCCTTGTTCTCTAATCTCATAAAGAGGTTAGTAGAGAGTGTATAGAAATAAATACATATATTTTATATATATCTTGTGTGGTTCTCCTTTCATTTGGTCATTCAGGAGGTTATAATCTAGTAAAACAAGCTGCTTTACAATCCTTCAAGACTTAGCCTGAAGGCTGCTCTCCATAGCTACCACTAGGATAGCTTTCAATAAAGGTTTCTTAAACCTAATCATCAATAAGGGTTGTTTGGACTGGTGCAAGGTGCCCACTATAACTTGTGGACAGCATATACCAGGCCAACTTCTCACATTGGTGTGCAGCGGTTGGGATTCAAGCTTGCTATTGCTTTACCAGATAATCTCATTGAGTGACTAACTGAAAACCACTAAAGGTACATAGGTACATATAATCAAGTCTAGAATAAATTAAGTTCTACTGAACTTAGAGTTGGGTAAGTCAAGGGTCTAGCACACCCTTTCTCCAACTCAAGAGACTTTAGTAGTTCCCACTAGGTTAGGTAGGTGCAATACCTCACAACACTAGTATGTCTTCAAGAGCAGAAGCCAGTGGCTCCTTGCTGACTAAGTATGACCATCTCTCATTTCAGGAATTGAGAAATATGTGTGCATCTAGGAAAGTGAAGACAGGAAAAAATCCAAACACTCAACGCCTCATAGAGGCTTTGCTCATAGATGACCTCAGAAAGACCCCAGGGTCTGATGAGGTAGGCAAGTTGGGTGGGGCAGCAGAAGAGGACAGGCTTGGAAGTGAAAACATCCAGGACCTAGAATCTGATGCTGACCAGCAGGATCAAGATGATTCTAACCTTTACAATCCAATCTTTCCTGAGGGTGGGGGAGAAGATCCAAGGGGTCCTCTCTTTACCCCACCTGGAAGGGTTAACAGTTTACCTAGAAGATCTAGATCTCCTTCTCAGGAATCTAATCATTCTGGTACTTCTGTAAGGAGCTCTGTTTCTAATAGGACTACTACTTCTCATAAAAGGGAGTCCTCTTATGAGAGGAAGTGCAGACTGCTTGACTTTGAGAGAGAAAGCTCAGAATCAAAAGAGAGCAGCTGGCCTTAGACAGGGAATCCCTGGAGCTTCAGAGAGCTTCTAGAAAGTTGGGGGTAGAGCCCCATGGTGGCAGCAACAGTGTCCCTAGAGGTAGAGATCATACTCATGACCATAGGAACCTGAACAAGATTGTCCCTCCCTACCAGAGGGGGATGACATCCACAAATGGATAACTGCACTGGAGAGGGCCTGTAAGGTACAGAGGGTCCCTCAGGAGCAGTGGGCAGCAATCTTGTGGCTCTCCTTTGCAGATAAAGGTAGAGACAAGCTCCTCACTGTTAGAAAAGAGGATGCTGATAATTACAAAGTCTTGAAGAGCGCACTGATTGAAGGGTTTGGCTTAACCACTGAGCAATACAGGATTAAGTTCAGAAAAACCCAAAAGGCACAGACTCAAGACTGGGTTGACTTTGTAGATTGTGCTACTAAGGCTCTGGAAGGCTGGTTACTTGGCAGTAAAGTGTGTGATTTTAAAGGATTGTACAATTTAATTAAGAGGGAGCAGATCCTTAATAATTGTCAAAATCAGCTGTTGCATCAGTACCTGGTGGACTCTGATCTGACAACTCCCCAAGAATTGGGCCAGAAGGCAGACAAATGGGTCAGAACCAGGGTGAGGCAGAAGGTTCAGAACCAAGGTGGTGACTCCAAGAAGCAAGATGCTAAGAACTCTGATAAGGGTGGGGAGAAGGGTAAAGACCAGAAGTCTTCACATGGGCCCCAAAAGTCTTCATCTGGGGGGGAGTCACAATCCAACAAGGGAAAAGGCAAGAAGAAACCATGGTGTCAAATCTGTAAACAGAAGACCCATTGGACAAGTGACTGTAACAAGTCCAAGGACTCAACTCCAACCACCACTGCCCCTAAGGCAACTGTTCCCCCTAGTTCAGCTCCAAGTGGTGGTACTCAGAATAAGGGTGTAGTAGGGTTAACCCTGGGATCTGAGGTGGACTCTGGCCTAGTCAGAGTTCCTACTCAGGCTATGTTGATCTGTGATGGAGGCATGGATATGGCCTCCTTATTTGTAAGCCCCAGTAATCTGGGCAAATACAGACAGAAGCCTTTAATTAATGGAAAAGAGGCCATGGCATTCAGGGACACAGGAGAAAGTGTCACAATGGTGACAAAAGATCTTGTGGCTCCTGAGCAAATCATACTTGGTGAGATGTACCAAGTGACCAATGCTAGCAATGTCAGGACAGACCATTCCTTGGCAGTTGTTAATTTCACCTGGGGAGGGGTCACTGGCCCTAAGAAGGTTGTGGTAAGTGCAGACCTCCCTGTTGAATGCTTGTTGGGCAATGATTTAGAAACTTCAGCTTGGGCTGAAGTGGAGCTCAGGACTCATGCAGAAATGTTGGGAATCCCTGCAGATGTGTTCGCTATGACCAGGTCACAGGCAAAAATGTCTAAAACTGAACAGGCCCTGGATCCTGGAAGAATGGACCAGGCGCCTTCCAAGAAAAGGAGCAGTAGGGGTAAGGCAGTGTCTTCCCCCTGACTCAGAATGCAGATCAGTCTCTTGAGGGAGATGATCTCAGTCCTGAAGAAGGAACTGTCCCAGATGAGCTTGAACCTGATCAGGTTGAGTTCTTGGGGACAGGGGGCCCTTCCAGGGCAGATCTGAGCCAGGAGCAGCTGAGCTGCCCTTCTCTTGAACCCCTCAGGCAGCAGGATGCTGGGAGTGCTAGTGGATCCCATAGGATCTACTGGGATGATGGACTTCTTTACTCAGAGTGTAGAGAACCCAAGCCTGGTGCTACCAGGAGGTTGGTTATACCTCTGAAGTTTAGGGGCTTCGTATTAACACTAGCACACGACATCCCTTTAGCAGGTCGCCTAGGCCAAAATAATTGTCCCTCACTTTCATTGGCCTCACATGTCTGAAGACACAAAGGAGTTTTGTCGCTCCTGTGTCACCTGTCAAGCCAGTGGTAAGGCAGGCAGTGGTAAGGCTAATTTAAGTTTAATAATAAGATTTGTTTATATGATGCTGAGTAGAAATTATTTTAAATGTATTTTTTTGAAAATTTCAGAGTCTCAATGAGTTAAGTCTGGGGAAGAAGTTGGAAGAAGGTGGTAAAAGATGGTATATGAAGAAGAAGAGAAATAAACAAGGATGAGATTGGAACGTTGGGGTTTTATGAACCTAAGGGATGTTCTATTGTTCTGTGACTTCATGTTGTTCTATTGGAAGCTTTTAAGTGCTGCTCAGAGGTGGTGAATAAAAGGTTATGCATAATGCTAGCCTTCTTGCCTTTATTAAAATCACAATTCTTGCTTGCTTGTGACACTTGTATTTTTTGAAC
The DNA here is from genome assembly GCA_963921515.1 of Calotriton arnoldi. Classification (NCBI taxonomy): domain Eukaryota; kingdom Metazoa; phylum Chordata; class Amphibia; order Caudata; family Salamandridae; genus Calotriton; species Calotriton arnoldi. Next base: position 856,609 of record CAWUFW010008603.1, on the reverse strand, counting down.
GCTGGCTCTAGGGTTTATAAAATTATTAAGCACTTTGAAAAGAGCTTTGGACAAATTTTTAGCCTAGCAAATTTGATTGGAGATATACACATTCCAGGAGATTTTTATGTTACGGTGGTACGATGTTAAGGCTGCTCTATATGCCTCCTTATCAATTGAATTGTTAGAACTACGCCACCTTCTTTCTAATTTTTTACACAATGCTTTCTCTGTCCTAAGAGCAGGTGTATGCTAAGGTGCATGGGATCTGTGTTTTGAGTTTGGACAAAGTTTGAAAGGGGCAATCTTATCCAGGGCCATGTTTAAAGCACTATGATAATACGAGAGCACTTGATCAATATCTATGTCTATCGATGTGGCGGTATATTCAAACACCTTAGGAAAAGAATCTGGAGTGATTTTTGCCAGTGTCTGGCTGTTTTTTTATGGACTTTACGAATTTTATCAGTTTAAGTTGTCCCGGGAATCCTAAACCGGATCAATGAGTGGTCCGACCAGAGAAGGGATTGCGGTTGTTCACATGCTTGGTAAAATTAAATCTAGTGTGTGCTCTGCAACATGTGTGGGTCCCTTAACTCTTAGTTGGAGGCCAAGTGAGGCTATGCCGAAAATAAGCTGGCTCGCCTCCATATTATCAGGGTCTTCCACATGGTAATTGAAATCTCCCAATAAGAGAAATTGCTTTTCCGCTAGCACATAGGATGCAAAATATTCAATAAGGCTCTAGTTGAGCTCTTTTTTTGGCCGTGGAGGGCAGTATACTAAGGCACCTTTCCAACAAGCCTAGGGGGAAAGTTCAAGCTTAAATATGCATATCTAGGCTCAATCCACCTGTGACATATCTATTATAAAGAGTCTGATATATCAGTCAGGAACAAGCAGAAACTGAAGACCACAGACAAGTGCCAGGCTCGGTGTCCAGATGCCTACTCCAAAGCACAGATCAAATCTACTTATGCCGCTGCAAGACCAATACAGGCATTTGCAATGCAAATTGGTCTTGCATTTGTGAGAGTTAGAGGTACTGGCGTTATAAATGACAATGTATTTTACCCATGTGTTTTATATTGGAGTGGAGTGTATGTACGCGGTTCCAAATGTTTCTTTTATCAAGCCGGCACAAAGTAAAAAACACAAACACTTCATTGCAGTCCACAAGCAGAGGTAAACCAGAAAAAAGTGCCATAGTAACACATCATTTACAAAGAAAGTAGAAATAGTGCCTCAATTATAGCGCTTGCAACGGAGGGACACTAGTTAACAGCTAATGGCAAGTGGTGGGTGTGCCAAACCACACAGAATAGATAATAACAGGTCGATCAAGCTCGACCTAAAAAGATACTTAGAGGAAAGATAGTCGTGCAGGGAGGGTGCCACAGTAATCAGGGAGGCTTTGCTATGGAAACTGTGCTTTACCCCTCCAAGGGTGTCCAGCATCGCTCTAAGAGGGCAGGGTCTGTCCCAGATTTTCAGGGCAATAACTCTGTAAAAGACTCTCATTGAGAGGCTTGTATTCAAGTGTACCCCATGGATACCCTAAAGTAGGCATTAACTGAGCCTTCAGAAACACCTCTGCCCTGTGCTGAAACTGACCATGAAGTGGAGACCTTCTGGTGGAGGAGGGCGCTGCACGAGGGAGATTTTATCCACTATAGGTGTTGCTTCAGCAGCGATATGTAAAGTGTGCAAGTAGTTTGCTAGCATAGATGCTATTTCTATTGTGCTGTGGTGATGCCTGACGCGTGTTAGGGTTCTAGGATAATGAAAGTGTAGGAATTAAGAGTATGGAAATGAACTCAGAGGATGTCGTCAATCTGGACACATGTAAGATACATGTTCCTAAACAGGTTGCATCTCACTCAACAGCGTTTAATCCTCGTCAGCTACCAGGACGGGTGAGTGGCATAGTTCAGGATCTCAAGGGGTCCAGGTGAAGTGTGATTAGGCCACCCAGCTTCCAGCGTAAACCCAGAACTACGAGTCCCAGAATGCAAATGTTTGGGGGCTCCTGGCCTTTGAGATGGGATAACTTGAGATGTATGGCCAGGTGAGTGTGGTAGTGAGCATGGAGGGCAGCTGGCAGATGCAAAGGCCTGGGATAGGGATATGGAGAGAGGCATAGCTGCTAAGGTTTCAGATTGCGTGTGTGAAATTTTCATAATTTTAGTGTAATTATGAGTGACATTTAAAGACTATAAGTGATACTTTCTCGCTAGCAAAAGCAAGCAAGGAAGACAAGGGAAACATAGATATCAGAAGTTACACTCATTTGAGCAACGAGAAACTAAGATCTTACTGCAGCAAAGCACCAAAAATGGAAGGGCTCTGCAAGCTCCACGGTGCATGGGGGCCTCTCGTCTCCTAATCCTGAGGTGGGGGGGCTTCCTAGTAAGGAATCAAATCCGGACACTCATAAAATTTAGGGTAAACATGGTTTTGCACTTTATGATTTGTGCAAACAAATATTTTTTATTGGGTAATGTATAAAGCGTAAACATTTTCAAATGGGAAAAAAACCACAGAACGAAAAAAATAATGTTTTCTTAAAACACAATATGCACTTTGCTTATTTATCTACCATCGTGCTGGGAATGTTTGATACGGTGGGGGTGTAATGAGTTCTCTGTACCCGGCCTGTTTTTCGGCTACCGCCCTCACATTCAGCAAGCTCAATGGCAGCCATGGAGGAGACTCTCACTGTGACGTCAATGCGGGGCAGAAGTAAACAACATCAATGCGGGGCGGAACCAGATGAAACGAACCTCGGCGTCCGCTCGACATCGATGATTCTGGGCAAATCATTTAATCTCCCCGTGCCTACCAGAAAATAAATGTGTAATTGTGTAACATCAGCGGTGCTCATATAAAGCACTCCAATACCTTCCAGTCGAATTTGCGCTATATAAAACTGCAAGGGGCATATTATCAAGGATCTGCGATAATTATCGCAAAGCGCGCTTAGCGCTGTTTTTTTTTATCGCCGGCCATCGCTGGATTTCCTCGCCATGATAGCGCTGTATTATCAACGCGTATCGCAAAGGCGATAGGAAATCCAGCGATAGCGAGTAAAACCAGCAATATCATGAGAATTCCAGCGCTAAATTAACTGCGCTAATGAAAAGCTTGCTAATAGGCAAGTGTGTACTTAACCTAACAATCCACCCCCCATTGACAAGATGGTTAAGGCAAGTTTTTTTCAGGCGTTAAATTCCAGTGATAAGCGCGGTTAGCGCGACTTTTCTTATCGCTTCGCGGGCATTGATAATAGAGGGAAGTTGTGTTTGCGACTGTTTCAATGGAGTTTAAGTCAGGAACGCCTACTTTGCATGTCATTAGCGATATATATCGCTGACATGCTTAGAGATTAAAAAACGGCCGCTATCGCCCAAAAACTCACGCTAAGGCCCGTTAGCTGCAGCTTGTTAATAGTGTGATAAAAATATCGCCGCATTAGCGGCAGAAAAGTGCCGCTAACGCGGCGATAAAGGGCTTGATAATATGCCCCCAAGAGAGGCCATCACACGCTGTACTGTATGATGGCCGACCAAAATGCTCTCTGAGTGAAATTGCCACAAAGAGAGCTAAACACAGGAAAGAGGGACTTTAACTGAAATGAAACAATAACAAACCAGCATTTCTGAATGCTGTAGCTAACAGCCAATAGCAATGGGGGGTTAGCCAAAGCCACACAGAGAGAGAGACAACAGGTCATCGCTGATGCTCGACCTAACAAGCCCAGGAACAAACCCATATGTCAAGGATTGTGTCACAAGAGTAAAATCCTTAAACTGAGGCTGACCATGAGTGCTGTGCATGTGCGGGCTCTCCTTATGGGAGTCAATAGGCACATACACCCAGGCCCAGACGCACGTGTGCCCTCGAAGGCATGCAGACACTCATTTCACACATAATTTCTAATCATTTGTCATTCTTCTCTCACAACTTCCTTTGTGCAATGGAAGACCATGTTTTCTTTATTAACAATTTCAGTAAAAAAAGTAAACATGGCTTATGCAAAGTATATGAATACTATTTACAATTAATCTTTTGTTTTATATCTACCCAAATTGTTCAATATAGGTAGAGGAGAGGGGGAGTGGTCTATACCAGATTTTCAGGCTGACCTCTGATTATAAATAAGTTTGATTTAGAATATTTCCATGTAAATTTTATCAGGTAGCTAACATAAAAATCTGCTATGAATACATCCTACCTAGTCACATATTGACTCCTTCGTATACAGTAATTATGTATGCCATATATAGATATATCCACTACAAAAACGGAATTTCCTCTTGGTATTTTAATATTATCAATTACCCAACAGAACAAATTTGTTTTTAAACTTGTGTCACATAGCCACATGCGGCTGGTGCAAACCATGTGCACACATAAACACATCTCAGATTTGTGCATCTAGACACCTCTTGTCTGTGTGCTATTAGCTCTCTGAAACCTTAATTCATTAAGCTGTGCCTCATGTCCCATATCATGTGTACCCCCTCATACTCTTTCCTGTGTACTTCCTTTTATATGGGTGCACCTTACACTTTTAATTGTGAGCTCAGATCACTGTTATCCACATTGCACCTTTCGCATGTGTGCACCCATATTTACCTCACTATATGCGCCTATCCCTCACCTGTGCAACTTGATCACTGTCACAAGAGTGGGTCTAGTCCTGGTCAGCTGCTTACACAGAGCCACCCCCAGCTACTCAGACTTACATCATACAAGTTCAGATTTATGGGTCATGGAGCCCATCTCACATAACACCACCTGTAGTGTGTGCACCTAACCCACCTCACAGCTGGGTGTAGGGTGCTCCTACTCGACTCTATGCACCCACCTTCTTTCATATGTGGGCATTGAGTCCTTCTTACCTGTTTATAAACTGCCTTCTAACGTAAAAGCACCAATCCTCCATTGGCTAGTTGCACCAAGTCACCCTCTGCTGTGTACACCAAGGGTCCTGAGTGCAGTAATCCTTCTCTCACTTGTGTGCACTGAATGCTCTCACACTTACATGGTGTCACCATCCACAATGCCCAGACTGTCAGTCCTTCACTTGCTTTCTTATCTGGGCACAGAACCTCCTGTAAACTGTGTACAGTAATCCTTCCCTCACTGGTGTGCACTTGTGTGTTTCCTATATAGCCTGTTGTTGTTTTCCCTATATTAACCTACCTGTGCACGTTATAGGCCGTTTTACTTTGTACATTTTACCAAATATCATGCTTGTGTTTATGCCACATTGTATTTGCACACATTTGCAGTACTTGTTTTTGTATTTTCTTCTCTTCCTGGGATTTAGTCAGATCAGCCCATGCAAGTTTAAAAAACATTGCTCCTTGCTATTCTCTGTGGTCAGACACTATCACCGAGACATAATAGAGAAATCCAGCTGCTTTTTGAACACACATATCTTGTCATATAACCCTGGATGTGTTCTAAAAATTCAGACAGAGCAAAGGTCCTGGGAGGGCTGCTTCGACTGAAATGTAGAGCAACCATCTATGTGTGCTAAGATATGGGGTTCACCAATAAGCACGGAGATCTATAATCTATAATCCATAATCACTTACCTTTTATTGTGAGAGCAAATTTATCCGATAATATTACAGGGCTTTTTATTGTATATGGTCTGCTAATCATGCAAATAACATTACTGTTGGACTTGGCCCTTTTTGCAGGGTCATCCCTGAACTTTTTGCCTTCCTCCTGTATTTTTTCTGACCTGTTGTTGGCTGTTTTATGACTCTGGGCACTTTACCACTGCTGATCAGTGCTAAAGTGCATATGCTCTCCCTATTGTAAATTGATGTATGGATTAGTGACTCCATGATTGGCTGGTTTGGTTTACTTGTCAGACCCTAGTACAGTGCACTGCGTGTGCCCAGGGCTGGTAAATCAAATGCTGCTGGTGGGCTTGCAGCACTGGTTGTGCCACCCACAGAAGCAGCCTGTAAAGTGTGTCTCAGGTCTGCCATTGCAGAGCCTGTGTGCAGTCTGGTACTGCCATGTTGATTGGGCAAGTGCACCCACTTGCCAGTCCCTAAATCTTCCCTTTTCTGCATATTAGTCACCCCTATGGTAGGCCCAAGGGCAGGGTGCATTGTAGGTAAAAGGTAGGACATGCCCTGATGTGTGTGGCATGTCCTGATAGTGAATTACAGCCATTTTCGTTTTTCACTATTGCAAGGCTACCTGTTCCCCATAGGCCAGAATGGGCAGTTTGATTATAACATCTTATAATCCTAACTGACTCAGGGAACTAGGTAGAAATTCGAGTTTAGTATACCTGAACCCTAGAATGATAAAATACATCTTTTAGTGAAGTTGGTTTTAACATTCTGTGTTTGAAAATACCACTTTTAGAAAGTAGGTATTTTCTTGCCTAACTATCCAAGCCTGCCTCTGCTAGGTTGTGTATTCCTTGTCTGGAGTTTGAGTGACAGGGGCTGGGGGATTCCACGAGACAGGGTGAGTCAGCACAGGGCTGAATAGAGCTATCTGCATGTAGATGGGTGGGAGGAGTTGCACCTGGGACCTGAATAGGGCTGTGCCTTCCCTCCACAATGCTGGCTCCACCTCCTGTGGTGTGTCTGATGTCCCTGGCCTACACTGTGAAAGGAAAGAAGGAGTCATGTAAACAGAGTGCTCCAGGACTGACCAGAACTGGTTTGGATGAGGCAAAGGCCTCTCTGCCTTCAGAGAACAAAGAAAAAATGAGTATAAAAGAGGGGACCCAAACCCCAGAACTTTAGATCACTTTTGGGAAACAAGAAGAACCTTTGCTGAGGAGAGGAACCAGAGAAACTGAGGAGGAGACTATCCCTAAGCTGAGTGCTGTTTGGGGGATTGGCCTGCAGTGGTTGCCTGACTGCCAAAGAAAGGAGAAAGGACTTTGTGCTACTTTCAAATCAACTTGGAAAGGATCTCCAAGGGCTTGAGATAGAGCTTGCCTCCTGCTGAAGTCTCAGGGACAACAGACTTCACCAACCAGCTCCCCTGCCTTCCCTTGCTGGGAATTGAAGTGCCTGCTGTTGAGCTGGGCCTTCTGAGAGACTGCGTGTCGCTGGGAGCTGGAAGCGCGACTCAAGATGAAGAAGTGTGTCGCCGCCGCAGCCGTTGTCGTCGCATCACCGGAGAAGAGTGTCGCCATCGCAGCAGATGCCGTCGCATCACCGGAGAAGCGTGCCGCCGCTGCCGCTGTCCCCATCGCATCACCCGAAGCGCCTTGCATCACCGGAGAAGAGTGTCGCCGTCGCCGCAGACGCCGTGGCATCACCGGAGAAGCGTGTCGCAGGGCCTGTCGCGGCTCAGAAGAATCGTTGAGTCGCCGCACGGCCGTCGGGCGTACACGCATCGTTGTCGCATCAAGAAGACGCCATTTTGCTTCATTGCACCGGATCTTCATCGCATCACGGCACTGCTGGTCGCATTGTCACGGAAGCGCAGTAAGAAACCGGCGCATCACCTCCCCACGCGGAGAAGAACCGACGCATCCCCTACGCAGCAGTAGGGACCCGACGCGTCACCGTTCTTGCGTGTAAGGAACCGACGCATCACCTTCCCTGCAACACTTTCGTTGTATAGCGTTTTGCATCCAAAGGTACATTGAACTCAAAGTGTTGCATTTTACATCTAAAGAGAACTAAGCTATTTCTACCATTTTTAAGTACAGTATTGTGGATTTTTGTCGTTTGTGGTCTTGTGTTAAGTCTATATAAAAAATACTTATTTTTATACTACAACTTGTGAGGTGTCCATTTGTAGTGTTGTCACTGGGTTACTGTATGTGTTCACAAATGCTTTACACACTGCCTCTGAGATAAGCCTGTCTGCTCGTGCCAAGCTACCAAGGGGGTGAGCAGGGGTTATTTTAGGAGTGTACCCCCTTACCCTGACTAGACGCAAGGGTCCCTTTTTGGTCAAAGGTACCTACCTCTGCCAACTGGAGAACCCCAAATCTAACATTGGTCGTCAGCGGTGAGGATTCTGGACTTGCATTTGTGACTCATATACAGTGATTGGTGAACACTACTAGTGAGTGCAGACCAAACGCAACCACATACATTTTGGTAGATTGTTTTTCCTGGGATTTTCTATTTTTGCCAAGAACTGCCAAGTTTAACCACCATGGATAAAGCAACATCCATAGCATCTGTTGATTTTGATTGGGAAGAGGAGAAACTAGAATGCTACAATGTGAAACAGCTGGAGGAGTTCCAAAAGGCGCTGAGGGCCTGGGTCGAAGCAAGGAATACCCCTGAGAATGAGGAGGGGGCTGAAAATGCAGAGGAGCAGCTGGAAGGGCCATTGGGTCCAGGGGGGAGGAGAGCACCTTCCCCAGCAGGTAGCAGTGTTTCTGCCAAGGGCCTGTCCCCAGAAGAGCTGGAGGACAGGGAGAAGAGTAGGATGCATGAGATGGAGCTGACCAAGCTCAAGTTGAGTGGGCAGTTAGAATTGGAGTTGCAAACTAGGAAATTGGCCCGAGAGGAAAAGAGGATGCAGTTTGAGCATGAGTTGAGAATGAGGGAGCTTGATTTGGAGCTCGAGAGGCTTGAGGCCATGAGTGTCTCAGCCCAGAAAAAAGAAATGTGTGTAGCTCAGGAAGTGAGCTTTGCTGAGTTGGAGGTGGAATCTAGCTCAGATGGTGGCAGCAAAATTGGGTTATCTAGTGCTGAGGGAGCAGTACATACACCCAGAGATGTGGCGCCTGACTTGAAGGAGGGGGTTAACATACACCAGGAGGTTCAAGAACATGAGGTAGCTACAGTAGTGCGCAGTGTCCCTGAGGAGAATGGGGAAACTGACGCAGGGGTTCATGGTCCTAGTGGTGGGAGGGACACTCTACTGACTCTAGATGAGAGGTGCAGGGAGAGGGGTTCCCCCAAGGTTGAAGTCCTGGTATGTGAGTGTGAAGACCGCCCAGAAGAGTGTGGGTTGAGTGACAGAGACAGTCAGATACTGTCTTGCCAATCTCAAGAGAGTGGTGTGGAGTACGTGTGCGAGGCACTGGATGGAGAGGTGAAGGATAGTTTGGTTAACCCTTGTAGGGGGCTGTGTGATCCAATGGTGGGAGAGCATATTGGAAGTCCCTGTTTTCCAGAGCTATGCCAACACCTGTTGGAGAGTGAGTTCTCTGACCCCAGGGAACTCACATTGGAGGCAGACCTTTTGGTGGATTCCAGAGGGTCTGGAGAGACATTGGGGAGTGATCCTAAGAGGAGTGGCTCAGGTATCTTCCAACCCAGAGTGGTGGAAGTGGTTCAGAGTAGCCCAACTAGGTCCCGGTGTAGTGGGAGGGGTGTAGGGGCTCACATCCTGTCTCAGTGGAGACGGAGTGAGCGTGGGGCTGCGTGTCCCAAGGTGCCCGAAACCCAGTCTCAGAGCCTGGATGGTTCTTTAAGGGAACACAAGGTGGGGAGCCAAGGCTGTCCTGATGGGCCGGCTATTGAGGGGGATCCCCTAGTGTCTGGTGAACTGGGAGTGTCTGTAGGCAGGCCTCCATCTGTTCTGGTGTCTGGCAGTGCCACTCCTAATTGGGGGGTGCAGAAGTCCAGATTGAGGGGTGAGAGGGGGAAAGAGTCCCCAGTGGAAGAACCAGTGGGTCAGGGGCCAGCCAGAAGGGCTGAGTCACCGGTGAATGACCATGGTGACCCCACTTCTGTCCTGGGGGATCTTCACGCGCTGTCAGATGGACAGGGGTCGGGAGATCTGCGCCAGACAGACTGTCACACGACACGTGATTTATGTGTCACCCCTGGGGGGGGGCATATGTGCTCCCAATGAAGTCCTGGTGCGCCGAGCAAGTGTTCAACCGCAGGGGTTGGTCCTTGGGTTAGGAAGCCAGGTTCAGGTGTTGTCTGACCTGGAGGGTAGGACCACTGTAAACAGTGTCCTGAACGGTTGGTCTTCTAGGGGTACCACTCCTGATGGGAGGGTGCAGTACTCTGGAAGGGGGTGTAGAGGGAGGGAGTCCTCGCCTCTGACCCCGGTTCAACTGGAGGGTTTGGACCCTAGGTTGGAGGGCCAGGTTCAGGGTGTCCCCCCTGACCTGGAAGCCCAGTTGCAGGATAGAACCACTGAACTGGTGGGCGAATTGTGCAGGACACCTGCCACAGGCACCCTGACAATTCTGGAAGGGGGTACCACTCCAAGTGGGATGGTGCAGAGCCCCGAGGAGGAGGACTGGGTGTGGGAGAGCCCACCCCAGTCTCTTGTCCAGCTGCTGGGTACAGGCCCGGGGCTGGTGGGTCAGTGTCAGGATGTCATACCTCACCTGACAGGAGGGAGAGTGGACAAAGGGTGCCAAGCACCTGGGGCTACTGCCCCCCGCTCTCTGATGCCACAGAGGTTTGAGAGCCCTGAGAGGCATAAGGCCTGGGTCTCAACACTGACTACTGTCAGTGGCCACTGTGGCTTGCTGTCTGACTGTGGGGACACACCTGTGAGCAAGCTAAGGTTAGGTGCTGCACAGATGGTGTCCACAGGTGAGCAGAAGGGTTCCCCATGGGTTAGCATGATGGGCCCTGAGAGTATGGACAGAGGGATCCAAAAAGGTTCAGATTGGCGTAGAACTGGAATATGCCCTGGCTGTTGCGGGCCAGGGTCCATGTTCTATCTCCCAAAGCAGAGAAGCCCATCAGGGTAGTGATTGGTCTCCTCTGCGTTTTGGCTGGAAGGGGGTTGTGTTGGACTTGGCCCTTTTTGCAGGGTCATCCCTGAACCTTTTGCCTTCCTCCTGTATTTTTTCTGACCTGTTGTTGGCTGTTTTATGACTCTGGGCACTTTACCACTGCTGATCAGTGCTCAGGGGCGGTGGGTCCATTGGGGCGTTGGGGCGTAGCCCCCCCGCCCGCAGCTCCCTCGGCGTCTTTGAACCTAAGTAAACTGAATCAGTTTACTTAAGTTCAAAGAGCCGAGGAGAACTTGACAATCATGTCAGTCAGCATGATGTCGGACCGCCCACCCCTTCAGAGTCTGAAGGGGTGGGCGGTCCTGCGTCATGTTGACTGACATGATTGTTAGAGGGACCGGGGCAGCAGGCAGCACTGCAGCACAAGTGCGCATGAGTGGGCAAGGGCACCGAATTTTCGCGCCGTGCCCAGTCATGCGCACTTGTGTGTGCACTGGCTTGCGCATGCCCATTAGGAGAGCGAGGGTTGAGCAAAGGCTCAAACCTCGGTCTCCTAATGGGCAGGCGGGCGAGAGGTAACCGTGCCCTAAGCCAATCCTGGCGCTGCCAGCAGCGCCAGGATTGGCTGAGAGGGGCTGTAGGCAGGGCCAAACGGAGTCGGACCCGAGGCGGCGCGGACGGCGGACCTCCAGAGTCAGGTAGGATTTTTTTATTTAAAAAATCCCCGGGCCCCGAAACAACCCCCCTGCGAGCCGCGTCTGCACATTACTTGATTGGAATATCTAGGGTGCTGTTCCATGTCACTGGGCCTCAGACTGCGCTTTTCTCACACATGATTCATGTGGTGTGGTTGAGCCCCGTGTGGTTGTTCACCAGGGCATGTACTCAATATATCATGCTAGCGTGCCCACGCACGTGTCGTAGCCTAGGCCATGTGGTGTAGCGCTGCAAGTGGTGACTGTCCCGGTGAAGCGCTCCGAGGAGTACAGGGAACAAAGCGCCTTGAAAGACATCTGCTTATGCAGCGGAGCGCTTGTGAATGAAGTGCTGATCTTTGGAAAGTTACAAGGGTGAGAAGCTTTCATTCTTCCCCAGAGCCCCCTGGAGGGGCGCTTGTCATCTTTAATTAACAGGGCTCCTGCCTGCAGACAATACTGCGCCCCTCCCTCCCCGAGCTAGGGAGACAGACCCCCACGCCCCCAGAGCGGATTACCTCGTGCAGAGAGACTGTGACGGACCAAGGCCTAGAGAGAGATGTCCCTTGGCAGCAGGGCTGAGGGTCGTAATAAGAACACGTCAGCTCTAAAAATCCCCGGGCCCCCGAAACAACCCCCCCGCGAGCCGCGTCTGCACATTACTTGATTGGAATATCTAGGGTGCTGTTCCATGTCACTGGGCCTCAGACTGCGCTTTTCTCACAAATGATTCATGTGGTGTGGTTGAGCCCCGTGTGGTTGTTCACCAGGGCATGTACTCAATATATCATGCTAGCGTGCCCACGCACGTGTCGTAGCCTAGGCCATGTGGTGTAGCGCTGCAAGTGGTGACTGTCCCGGTGAAGCGCTCCGAGGAGTACAGGCAACCACCAAGCGTGGTGTGAGGGGGGCAGCTATTGATGGCAGAGGCCCAAGGAATAAGGATGCGTCTTAAGGGAAGAACTTTAGAAAAAATAGAAAAGGGGATTTTTAATACAGCCGCCCACTTCCTGGGAAAGAGGCAAACACAAGGCGGGGAACAAAGCGCCTTGAAAGACATCTGCTTATGCAGCGGAGCGCTTGTGAATGAAGTGCTGATCTTTGGAAAGTTACAAGGGTGAGAAGCTTTCATTCTTCCCCCAGAGCCCCCTGGAGGGGGCGCTTGTCATCTTTAATTAACAGGGCTCCTGCCTGCAGACAATACTGCGCCCCTCCCTCCCCGAGCTAGGGAGACAGACCCCCCACGCCCCCCAGAGCAGATTACCTCGTGCAGAGAGACTGTGACGGACCAAGGCCTAGAGAGAGATGTCCCTTGGCAGCAGGGCTGAGGGTCGTAATAAGAACACGTCAGCTCACCGAGGGACCCCACAAAAGCCCCATTCAGGGGCAGCGGTTTTAATTAACAATCTGCGAACGCTAAACATTCCCTCCTACAACTGACTGGCCGTGATGAGGGGGCTTTCACCACAATTGGCCCCCTCCTCACCATCTTTACCGCCCTCCACAGTCCACACCCATCTCTCATCCGAATCGTGTACATTAGCTACACTGTGCCTGAACGGCTGCTTGTGGTCTATCCTCCCTCAGGACCCGGTATAGGTGGGAGTGACACCAGGCTCTTGGAGGACCCGAGCTCTATCAGCAGTCCCAAAGTGCAGTTCTCCTATGGCACGGCCGGGAACCCAGCCCACTGGTTTCTCACCACCAGAGTCAGGGCCGCAAATTGTAGTAACTGCCCCGGCCCATGCCAAACAAGTTCTGTGCTTCCTGGAATGTGATACAGGTGTCACCCGGGTACATATCCCCGAGCAACTCGCATTCCCCCTCCCTCCACACTGTTAATGAGGGCTCAGAGCTGAAGTCCCTGACCTACAGCAGCCACGCTATCAGAAGTTTCTTTGAAAATGCCTGAGCTCTGAACATTCTCCTAATGGTGCTCTCCCACGCCAGGGTGACCTGCATCACGTCACCCGCTCGCCAGCCAAACAGAAGGCAAATCCTGCACCTTTTGCAGCCCCGCCAACAGATGCTTCTCCCAGTCATCTTCCTAAGCACACCATCTGGCCCGTGCTGCAATTGCGCAGCTAAATAATATAATTCAAGGTCCGGGAGACCTAGACCTCCGTGCTCAAGGTCGAATTTTAGAACCTGCAGGCCTACGCTGCTCCGCTTACCTGCCCACACCGCTCCGCTTACCTGCCCACACCAGTGCCACTAGGAGCTATCAAGGATCAAACACTGCGAATTCTGCAAGACGTACAGTCACCTCAAGAGCAACACCATCTTTACCAGGGAAAATCTAACCACTACAGACAAGGGTAGTGTCTGCCAAAAGGACATAGAGGCACGCAGTCCCATTAGCACCGTTCCTATGTTAAGGGCTTTGGCATGTCTCCCCTCTGCACCAAGCATAGTTTTGTGTGAAAAAATCGCTATTTTGCATATTTAAAGCCGAACTCCACAATTGAAAGCCCCTGGTAAACATCACTTGAGTGAAACGTAATCATTGTTTCCTTAGACATCGCTCCCGTGACTTATATTCAGGATGTAGCATTGCATTGGCACGTTTATCATCGGCTTCAGGCAGATGAAAGGCCGAGATGCCCCGAAGATTCAGGCCTATATTTGCATATATGGACGCTCTATTTATACAGCGCCAAGACTCATGAATTTGGAAGCAACAACTTGTTTATGGAAAGAAATGGTTAAAAAAATTGTTTTCTATGATAGGAGAAAAGGCAATTAGATCACTAGAGTTATGTTACTTTGTTAGGTAAAATTCTAATGTACTCTGGTCTTAAGCTGCGTTATGCAGAATTGTGTTACATTATTTTGTGTATTACTGCGTTGTATTATGATACGCTAGTTTGTTCTGGGGTAATGACATTTTACTGAAAACCTTTTTCCTAGACAGAGGTTTGGGGCCCCTTTCACAATCTTGGGTATTGTACTCTGTCGTTTCTGCAGTCAAGCCAGGATTTTCTTGGTGTTCTTACATAAAGGAGGTTAGAATAATCAATCTCAGAGGCAAACCACCTGAGAAGCCTGGACACAGTACCTATTCCCACGTCACTGACTTCCAATGCCGTTCTCAGATGTTTGACCACAGGCGTAGGGGGTGCCTGAAGGAGAACTGCCTGGCTCGGGCGCTCAACGTTTGAATACACCCCTAAGCCCAGTCCGAGCTACAGTGGGGTAACACATGATGAATACAGTGTTGTGTTGTGCCAAGGAAAGATAATGGCGCACTATCAGGTTGAGCAAGTCGCCTGCCAATGACGTTGTCAGCGACGCTCGTGCTGCATATGGCTGTTCTGTGTGACGCTCACCCTCGTGCTGTGGTGCGAAGTTGAGCCAGCAACATCTAGCCTAGGATTTGTAATCAAGCTACTTCCTGTGGTACAAAGTCATATGTGTAGAGCAGTGCACAGAGGTCAGACGTGGAAGATGTGTGTTTTAGTGTAAAGCACACATTTTACACGTAGGCATTTCAGGCAATATTCCACTTGACCTCTTGCCTGGTTACTCGACTTGTTATGATTTGAAAGAAAGCTAGATCAGACTGCATTAGAAAATCTTGTTTTGCACCAAAACCTATATTTTTTGCGCTGGCTTCCAAACATGCCCCTTTGCATACATTGACAAGTTGTTGGCACAAAGAGGTTTGGGCACTGAGGGAGGGTCAACTTCTGGTGCAAATAGCTTTTCCGCATGAAAGTTGATCTGTTGCTGATGTTTTTGCATTGTCATTGTTTGTGTCGCTCGAGTTGCACCCTCCTGCGAGTAGCTGCAGGGAGATCCGGTGCAGCAGAGCAGGGCGCATGCGTGCTTGTGGTGTAAAATACATCTCCAATGGGCACCTGCAGTGGACAGTGATACCGCTTTAGGCTACGGATCCCAACTGATACAGGGGCTTGGTCACTTCGCATTCCCTCATCTCCTTGTGGTTTGTGTGTCCACAGCCAAGGTTGGCAACTTTTCCATCCGTTTAATTTCCTTTGTGAATGTATCTCTTAATTTGTTTTGTACATCAGACAATGTGTATGTTGCACTATGGTGGCTAATCCGGCGAGTCAATGCTGAGAGTTTAGATGGGATGGAGATTCTCATTTGTGTCTGAAGGGTTACAGTTGTTGGTTTGTACACGTGTCCTTCAGCCATTGTAATTCTCTCTTCCGCATTCACCTCTGACCATTATAGTTTCTAAAGAGCAGCGTTAGTGTGCGCATCTTTGCACTCGAGTATCTCCTCTGCAGTTCTTCAGTTTTGTGACTCGCCATGGGCCCAATGATATTATGTTTGTGTGATGATGCGTTTTGTTGTACATAAAGGGACATCCGCAGTTTACTTTTTTAAATATGTGTGTATGTGAGTGTCTGTGCTGCAGTTGATGGTACTTCCTTACAGATGTGCTGTCAGTAACTTGTGTGTACATCACACAGCCACATTGTAAACTGATATCAGGATATTGTTTCTGGTTCCACCCGCAGATTCTTGAATTCACCTGAGTAAGTGTTTGTGTGTTTTAAGTGGCACCAGAGCGCGACGCGGCTTGCTGTGTCTGTTCAGGTGACATCCCGCTAGGCCCTCGGCAAACGGCCTACAAACACTTCCGCAATGTCACCAACAGTTGCCTCTGCCAACTTTCCAACATCAAGGGCAAAAACAAAAATTCACAAGTGGTGAGGGTGCAGATCCTTTTACTCCTGTACCCATGTCCGACCATATTGTGCAAATATCTGAAAATGCTGTCTTTTTATTACTCTCCAGTGAAGGATGAACTGTACACCTTTAAATACTTTCATTTGCCATTCTAATAGTTTTCTCTGCTAAACAGTACATTCTAATAGTTTTCTCTGCTAAACAACTTTCTATTTACTTTTCGAGTTTATGAGCGGTTTCAGGGCGCGCACACTGAATATCGACCCCAGAGTATCAATAGGGCACATTATCAAGGATAAAACATCAAAAAAATATAGACAGGTGTGAGTCTAGATTTTCTACACCTAACACCACATATTGTATTAATTGTATTTATATAGTGACTCTACAATAGTCGACAGTGATGAGTACATATCACAAGAATTACCACTTGCTATTGTTTAATATGCTAAACTGAGGGAGACGTTAAATGTACTGTGTTCTGCTATAGGTGATGAACTTGCCACATAGAGAATTTTATGGCGTTCCGGAGCATGAGTTGTGTTTGAGTGTTGCTCCCTTCTTTATTCCTTTTTGTTTCCTTTGGCTCTCATTCATAGTATATGTACAATTGCTAAGTGCTTGTATTCATAAACCTTCTACTCTATTTAAAGGTATTTTCTGTATTCCTGGTATGAATGGCTCCAAACTAAATGGCCAAGAATGAGTTCTGGTGTTGGAATATGCAGAAGGGTTCAGGTTTGTGCAGTAGAATGTGATGAGTTTTCAACTTCCAGAGAAAATATAGAGAGGACATGAGATGAGAGAACTCTCTTAAGGGCATACTTTTTGAGGAGGCCCTCTGCTTTTGATTGCAGTGGCTCAGTTTATTTGGTGATTCACAATTCCAATCATGGGTAAAACATGGCTTGTTGAACATAGATGAGATGTACTTGCAAATTGTTTGATTGCATATTGCATTTCAGGTTTTCAATTTGACCAATCCTTTGACTTCTTACCAACAAAATATGAGTGTCTTCCTGGTCGAGGACCACACTGCTTTTTCTCTTATCTGTCTTGTATCAAGACCCTGCTGGACTATGGGGTGAAAGAAAGCTTGAATAAGCAGCTACCTATGTTATATGACATCTCTTTATTAATGTAATAACTGCACTTTCACAATTGCTTTATTAACCTTCCTGCTTTCTCAAATTTGCTTGAAAATGCACCATTTGTCCACTCTTTTTCAAAATTTTCTCGGGGGAGAACCCCCCGAACCCCCTTAGGTTGTTCGGGTTCTCTCGCAGCGCTCGCTCGCTGCGGTGCAGTATGCCAATAATTTTACGCCCACCACTTTCAAATGTCACCAGCCACCACTGTCAGTGCTAAAGTGCATATGCTCTCCCTATTGTAGATTGATGTATGGATTAGTGACTCCATGATTGCCTGTTTGGTTTACTTGTCAGACCCTAGTACAGTGCACTGCGTGTGCCCAGGGCTTGTAAATCAAATGCTGCTGGTGGGCTTGCAGCACTGGTTGTGTTGTATACTTTATAGGGTGTCCATAAACGGGCTTTCTAGACTCATGTCCTTATATAGGCACAATTCGCCTTGCCCTTATATAGGCATAAAATCCCAGACCTTATTTAGGCATAAACCATGCACTCCAAATACAGGCATGGATTCCGACATCCGTCCACCCTAACGTCTCAACGAGTCCATGAAAAAACAGACCCTCAGGCTGCGGGAGTTTCCCTTGCCCAGGACTTTTGATTTCTTCAAGGACTCATACATTATGCATGAACCGTTAATCCCTAGAGGTTCATTCATGACGTCTTTCGCTGCCCAACTCACGTCAATGCTAACATTTTCAGGTATAACATACCTTCCCAAACCCCTGTAAATCAGAGGAGACCTCGACTTCAGAGGAGCCCGTTTCCCGGCCGGACGCACTGAGAAGACGCTGTCATTCCTGCACGCAGAGAGTCCAGCTTCCAGTGATCTAACTTCCCTTGCGGGGTGTTGGAGTTCGAGTCCGGAAAAGAGATTCCTACCTCTCTCATTCTTCAGGTATGGAGCAGACTAGAACCTAGAGGGACTCTTGGCATACAGGACTCTTGGCATACTAGACTCTTGGCATACTAGACTCTTGGCATACTAGGCGTAACTTACTCTTAGTATACTCTAGTCAGGAATACAGCACCTACTTCTACTTCTCCCTACACCTAGTAAAGGTTAGGCACACTGGGTAGACCTAGGATAGAAACGCATCGTATGAGTACTCGCATTTTTAGGCTGTGTCATTTTATGTAAATGCATATATGCTGAAAAGATAATGCTAACGCAGTATTATTTATTTCTACTGCTCACGCTGTACATTATTTATCTCGCATACTGTCTAGTGATCGTAACAGCACATCTAACTTACAACAGAAACAAGACTGTTCAATAAACCTTTTTATTGAAACGCCCGTCTGTTATTTCTGTGTAACCTTGAGACGTAACTGATCCTGCACAACTGAGCTGAGTGAAATAGTTATCTATTGTTTCTACGACTCTGGGACACGTCCTGATTCTGTAAGGGAAACACAGTGGTCATGTTTTGCGGCTGCCAGAAACTACTCCCTTCTTGTTGTCAAGAAGTTTCTAGTGGCCTCTGAGCTAGCTGGCACAAGTAATTAAGTTTAATATACTCGATAGGGACATACTGACCTCAGTCCTATGTCAAACCTATAGGATATATTATTCCAATGCGCAGAGCCTATAAGGGAAATAGGAGCTACACTACATGGCGCCCAACGTTTGGTAAGGCAGTAATTCAACGTTAGATACTGAGTAACTCAGCTGTGCATAATATTCTTTTCTCTCTCAGAGACCCCTACCCATATACTCCAAAAGACGTCTGGAGTGGGCAGGGTTAAGTATCCACCACAGCTACATAGGGCAGTACCCTATATATTAGCTGTTTGGTTTGCTCAACGTTGAAGGATACAGTGTTCCACAATATTGTGCACCTTATCTTTGTTTCCTTGAAATTTGTTTTACATTTTTCATAAAACAAAATGTCCTTAAACGGAGACAATAACGCCGAAAACGGTGTAGCTGCGGCTGATCCAACCCAACCAGCACTTTTTAACTTCACCGGTTTAAATGAAACCGAGGAGGGTGTCATTGACATCGCTCCAAACTTAAGAAGAGCCATTACTCTAAAACTTATAAAACATGGCCTACCACCGAGAGGAGGTAGAGCAGTTTTCGTGATTGAGGCACATGAATCCTTTCAGACAGAGGTATTCTATTCATGGGTAATATTTCCTGAATCTAATCCAATAACTAAAATGTTTCACTTCTACAAGGAAGATGAAACACCAGAGGAATACATTCCTTTCGAGGATATTGAAATTCCATTAACATACCAGGAGCATCAGCTCTGGTTTAAAGGCGCCCTAAAACATCACAGAAATATAACCAGGCTCGGTCCACTAGGTAGACCAGGAGCAACTTGGCCGATTCTAGCCGGCTACACACCTCATCCTGAACTTGACACAATGTCAGATGAGGACTTACTTGTTCAACTACAAGAACTAATAAAAATCTACAGACAATTGGTTCAATATGTCATGCGGACTTTCACAGTCCAACCACCATTAACACTTCCAAATCAAACCCCTCACCAGGGGAACACTCTACAAATTACACCACAGACTCTATACGCAGTCATGGGTGAAATGCCCACTAAGCGGGAGCAAATTCCATTTTGGATAGCTCAAAAAATTACTCAAATCGAAGCAGTATTTCCAAATACTAGCCCGCATGAGAAACACAGAATCCTAACCATTAGTTTACCAATGGGGATCACACCACAACTGGAAGACTGCACCACTTGGGGCTCAGTCTTTGCTGCCATTTACACTAAAACACACGGCATTCCGTCAATTGCGGTAATACCTGATGTCCTAAAACAAATTCAAAACGAATACGGGGCAGAACCTGCTTTAAATTTAGGTATGAAATTACTGAGAAATTTCGACCAGGTCTCAACAATAATATTAACAAATATTAAAGGGGAGGCAGCAGCAGTGGCGATCCGACAAAAATTAAGGGAATTTGATGTTACAGAACATCAAACAGAGCTACCCAGAATTATAGAACAATCTTATGCAGAATTAGGCAGAGATAGTTTGGGTGGGAGACCAGTTAAACCAAAACTATCTGAAAGTCCTGAGAAGGACTCAATTAAACAAACTCCTACATCCTCTAAAAAGAAGTGGGAGTCTAATAAACAAAATTCAAATGAGAAAAGATCTCAATCCCGAGGTAGGTCTCCTCAAAAGAAGCCCTCTGAAAGGAGGTACAACCTCAGGAATAGGGATAATTTGAGAAAACCTGATAGGTATCAAGATAATGATACACGTTCCTCTCGTCCCTTTCAGGTCTCATCACAGACTTCGGAAAGAAGAGGACGAACAGAACATAGAGAAGAACGCGTGAAATCGAAAGACGACAAGCATGCAACAAAAATTAAAGCTAAAACTCAATTCTCCAAAAAGAAAGTAGCAGGTCTAATAGTAAGACATGCCGAGAATTCTGAGAACTCAACTCAAAAACGGAGAATGGGCTCAGACAATGCTGGACAGTGCAGCAGAAGTCACAATAGCTCGCCAGAACCTGAGGGAACTTCTGGAGATAGTGGACTTGAATGAGTACATTACAGTAGAAACTGTAGACACCAGGGTTAGTACTCCTCAAAGGTTATATGAAATAACACTCCGGATGGAGGGAGACAAACCTAGACAGGTTAAAGCACTCTTTTGGGAAAAACTGTCAAAGGGTTATGACATACTTCTAGCAGAAAAAGACTGGCCACCACAATTTGTCAGGGAGTGCCCACACGGCGAGGACATGATTATGCCTGCCTTCTCCAATCACAATAACAATTCACTTAAAATATACATATGCCAGAAAATGGGCAGTGGCCCAGGCTCCAGCATTATATAAAAATCATGTAGGATGGGACTCACCATAAAATAAATCTGAAACATGAACCTACTGCTCAGAGGCAGTATCCTATTAAGCAAGAAGCTAAAAAACAGGTCAGGGAGATTTTAAATCAACTTGAATACCAAGGGGTGATTGAAATATGCACCTCCTCCATGAACAATCCTTTGTTTCCTGTCTCCAAGCCAGACAATACATATCGTCTAGTTTTGGACTACAGACATTTAAACACTTGTTCTAAAACTTTTGCAGTGCAAAATGCACATAGCACAGCATTAATGAATAACATTGTGCGTAAAAAATTCAAAACATTAGACATCTCAAACGGTTTCTTTTGCCAAAATATAGCACCTGAAAGCAGGTACTTAACGGCATTCTCCATAATGGGGACCCAGCGTCACTTTTGTCGACTCCCACAAGGGTTCAAGAACAGCCCAGGTTTATTCTCAGCGAGAGTAACGGAGTTGCTACAAATTTATGACAACGAGGCATTGTCTTATGTCGATGACATCTATCTGACAGACGATGACTTGGAAAAACACTTGAACAGGGTGAGCACCATTATATTGGGATTCGCCTCTGAGGGCTATAAGTTCAACTTTAAAAAATCCAGAATTGCCCATCTCAATGTCCTATTTTTAGGATATGAGCTTTCAAGTGAAGGCAAGAGCTTGGCAGCTAACTTTCTAGAGAAATGTGCGCTGCTCCAACCTCCAAAAACGCTAAAAAACTTACAATCCATACTGGGATTCCTAAATTTTGGAAGAACATACATTCTAAACTACGCAGAAAGGGTTAAACCTCTCTACACATTAATCAAACCTGATTTCACAATCAAAAACTGGACACACGAACACACAGAAATTTTGCGTTCACTCCAGGCTAACATGTTAGCAACAAATCACTTACAAACACGCGTAAGTCAAAGAAATTTGGTGATTCGAATAATTTCGGGTCAATGTGGATTCACTTACTTAACCTTTAATGAGGGTGAGAAAGTACCAATTGCATACAAATCACATTTGTATACACAAGCGGAAATGCGCTTCAGTTCAACTGAAAAATTCTGACAGCAGTTCAAACAGCTGTAGCAAAAGAAAGAGCCTTAGCCCAAGGGAAACGCATAATTGTCGTTACCCCAGTACCGGCTTTAGAAGCGGTCACAAAAGCGAGCATTCCAAATGCTAAAGCTTTACATCCGAGATGGATACAGTGGGTTAATTCTCTTGCTGCGACTGATGTTGAATATGTTTTTGATCCAGATTTAAAAACACAGGCATTTCTCCAATATGAACAAGAATGTCCTCTGCCCACTGAGATTCTGCCTCTCGATCAGTATGAATTCGTAATTTACACTGACGGATCCGCACAACCCGCAACAGGGAGTAAGCAAACTTACAGTGCAGCGTGTGCTATCGTTAAAGGTCGCATGCGAAATGGCATCTTCAGACCTATGGTCACAAAAACTCAGTCACTAGGTGATTGTACAGCTCAGCGAGCTGAACTACAGGCATTCAAACTGGCACTTGAGAGTACGGATCGAGAATTCCTCACACTGATAGTGTGCGATTCCTATTACTGTGTTCAGTCGTATAATGACTATATACGAACCTGGCTTGAAAATGGTTTCAAAGATGCGAAAGGTGGCACAATAAAGCACAAATTGCTTTGGGAACAAGTAGTTCAGTTGAAAAACGAACTACCAAAGGCTCACGTGATTCACACACTGAGTCATCAGCGTGATGGCGTTCACGTTGCAGGGAATTCATTGGCTGACGAAGCCGCAAAGGGGGCTATTCAGACGGCTTCCGTAGCTGCGATCACTCGTTCAAAAACAAAAATAGACGGTGAGATAATGTTAGCTGTCAATGCTTCAAGCAAAGGCAGCAGTGCAGCGTTACCAAAAATGTTTCCACTCAAGTACTCTTATGTAATTGATGCGAACAACGTTCCTTTTGCTCGAATCCCTGGAGTGGGGGATAGGGTAATTCCAAACAAGGAACGCAGATTAGGACTAATCCTAGCAGCACACGAAGGGATGGCTTCTGCCCATGCAGGTGTTTCTGCGACATTGTCTTTACTCAAGCAAAGATATTGGTGGCCTGGCATTCGGAAACAAACTAAAAACTATGTTTTAGAATGTGATATTTGCCAACAAATGAAAGTCTCAACAGTGAAACGTCCTGCGCAGAC
Organism: Calotriton arnoldi; assembly: GCA_963921515.1. Lineage (NCBI taxonomy): Eukaryota > Metazoa > Chordata > Amphibia > Caudata > Salamandridae > Calotriton > Calotriton arnoldi. Next base: position 833,437 of record CAWUFW010008603.1, on the reverse strand, counting down.
ACCCTTATTAATTTCAGATAAACCATTAGCTTGTGTTTACCTGGACCACTGCAGTCCCTTGCAAAGGGACGGTAATTATAAATACATCATGGTTGCAGTGGATTCATGCTCTAGGTTCCTATGGTTATGGCCTCAGCGCTCGGCTGACGCTCGAACTGTTATAAAAGATTTGTGAGTCTTTATCGGCACATACGCAATAGGCACGCTACATTCTGACCAGGGTCCTGCGTTTAGCTCTAGTGCTTACAAGGAGGCCATGGCCAGTCTGGGCGTTGCATTGCGGTACTCCTCTCCATTCCATCCTGAGGGAAATTCTGTTGTGGAAAGGAAAAACCGGGCCATAAAGCAGTCTATAACAGCTAGGGTATTAGGCTCGGGTGATGGGTGGGTCAAACACCTCATTAGCGTTCAGCGCTCACTTAACAACCTGCCAAGAAGTTCTCTAGGGGGGGTCACTCCATATGAGGTCCTATTTGGGACAAGAATGTGGGTTCCAGACTTAGAACACGTAGGCACAGTGGTGGACATGAAAACATTTGATATCAAAGATCGTTTGGCTGTTTTACAGGATCTTAACAAATTAAGAACGAAACAAAGCAACGTATCCCTACAGCCAACCACCACTGGGGAAACATCGGCGGTCCCAGCAAGGCCTGTCTGGATTCCAAAAGTTGGGGATCTAGTCAGAGAAAAAATAGCGGACAAGAAGGAATTTGGACCTTCTTACAGACAACCGGTACCTGTTCTAGCTGTTCAAGGAACAAGGACAGTACTTCTGCCGCCCCTTGCTGGAAGAAAGGAGAAAAGATTTGTGTCAATCGACCTGATCAAACCACAGTATGTGGCCAATACTAAGCAGTAGGCCTCGTGGACTCCGACCTAGTAGCAAACGCACTCCTCTCGCTACTATTCAAGAGGTTCAGACTGAAAGACTGATCACGATCGAGAATTCAGCTGTAACAAATGAAGGACTAAGCAACCAGGCTATGGAACTGATCACTCTTGTTAACCAAATAACAGTTCGTCCAAATACACCTGTCTACACCAACGTGACACGTGAAGAACTGTCTCCTGTGATTTCAAAGAATCCTGATGCAATTCCAACAATTGACAGAACTGCTTCTGGCTATTTCATTGACTTTGATACGTTCTCAGAAGATCCAAGCGAATCTGAAACGACGCCAGCATCATTCAAACTCAAGCAGCAAGTACAAGACTTTATTCACTTTCTGAAAAAGACTTATCTGGTTTCTCCATGGATTGAACTCTGGATTACATCTGGACTTTTTGTTTTTCTGCTCTGGCTAGCTTTGGTAACAACAGTAAGCATGCTTATAAATGGCAGATACATCCATGTGAACAGTGAAGGAAAAGACGTGAATGTACTTTTGAAACCACATAAATCTTCCCATCGTGAAGCAAGAGACTTGTCATCAGTGAACATCACAGCTGTTCCTATACAGGATGGTATAGTGTGGGACAAAACAGATTATGAAATCTTCGGTCCAAGTGAACAATTGAACATTCCACATTTATTTAAAATTTCACTTAGTGATTTAATTACGTCCAGTACCTATTCAGATGATTGGGACTTTGAGACTGTGACCGATATAATGTTTGATCTAGAAAAATCTGCTGCATTATCTAAGAATGAATTTTTAGAAGGTTCATCTGATTATGAAGAACTGTATTGTTATAACCACTATGGTCATCATTATTTGCACAAAACTGCATATCCAAGAAATGTGTTTATGTTTAACCAATGGGAACATTGTCCTACACCACCACAAGGTAGTTCGAAAACTTTTGCTAGTAAATTTCCATATTTTTCAGGTTACAATACATCTGACCCAGAAACGTTTTACTACAAAAATGTAAACAAAACAGGACTGAAAATTATGTTAACAAATACGAAACAGATTTACTCTGAAGCATTTATTGCCCAACTGTCTACACAGGGTTTCGACTTATGGAAAGACACAATAGAGACAAAAACTGTCTGGGGTAGTAAAGATTGGCAAGTACAGGGTATAGAAGCTTTATTTAGAGCCTGTATCATCCCTGAACAAATACTGTTTTTGAATGACACCGTCCAACAAACATCTTGTCTTGGATTAGCCAAGATCAAAGAGATGAAAACACCTTCTGTGCCAACACCTGCCAGTGATAATAATACGAAGGCAGTGGTGACAGTTGACAAAATACTACAACTCAACAGAACTCATCCAAATTGGAAAAAATGGTTGATCTGGCCCACAGACACAAACAACTGTCAGGAAAGGTTCTTGAACAAAACTCAGGGCTTAGCTATTCATAGGCCAGACCCAAGATATGTCCAAAGACAACATCCGGGGGTAGTAACAACATACAGTGTAGGAAAATTATGCCTCGATTGGCTGCATAAATCTACACTACAGGATGTGAAGCAACACTTAACCTTACTTAAAGAGGACGCAGATATTAGGGAATTCTTGCTTGGACCAAGAAAACTGCATCAAAAACGTTTCATATATGCCGGCATCTATGCTGCTTATAACGAAGCATGGAAAGTGTCACAGATAGAGGCTGCAGAACGAATACGTGAACTTGATCGTATTAATTTAGAGAAAACACTCTCTGTAGTCGACAATGGGTTAACAACTTTGTCCTCCAGAATTTATTCATTGGATGGCATTGTATCCTCTGCTATCGACATTCTAGAACAAGATTTGGCTATGTTACAACAAGGTCAATCTCAATTACGTTCTATAGTGTTATTGACATGGACGCTGCAATCATTGCGAGCGGGCTATGTGCCTTGGCGTTTCATCAACACGTCGTCTCTGTTTGCAGAATACAATCTAACTGATAAACAGATCGAATTGGCACAAAGAGGAGCAAGGTATACAGTGCTGAGCATTGAAAAACTGGAGAAATTACCATTTACAGTGGCTGAAAAACCAGCTACAGAATGGGTTATTCATGGCAAAATAACGTTGCCTGTGACAACTTTTCAGTTTCAGTATTGCCTCAGACAGATGCAAGCAGGCAAATATGAAAGGTTGGGTAAGGAATACATTAAGATATCTTGGGATTTACCGTATACACATAGATGTTGGAGTGGGGATCGTGAAGTGTTTCTTAGCGGTATCAACTGTAAACATGCACTGACCGGTTCACTCATTTGTCAGGACATTTCTTTACACGGGGCTTGTAATGGTTCTGTGGCAAACTTGTCTTGCCACCAGCGGGGTACACCAGCTGCTGTGATTAATCCAACGTTTGGACAACTTTCGAATGGGAGTTACCTCATGTTGAATGATCAGAGCTGCTGTGGAATGTTGCCAGGCATCCCATATCTAGTAACGGTCAACTCCAGGGTCACTTGCTGTATGCAAGTATTGTTTCCCCCAATAGACACAGTCAGGGAGTCGCCTTTATGGCCTTCGCTGAGCGTCTCTTTTATAAGATTTGATACTTTGAGCAGAATGAAAGCCATGCTTTTACAGCAAACAGTGCCTTTGACCTCGGCCAAAGAAACCTATGATCTACAAGTAGCAAGGACTTCAGCTGAGATACAGACTTTAATACGTACAAACTGCCCTATACATTTCGTAGAAATGATATCAAGTATCTTTAACATGTCAGATACAACAGGAATTGTACATGTATTTAAGAGCATTTGCTCCGGTCTGTTAGCACCGTTCCAGGCAATACTTGGAATAATCCCCAACTTTGCGCATTCGGTGTTTGGTGGCATACCGTTAATTCTCGCACTTGTTGCCGGAATTTTATTCATCTGTCTGCTATTGCGCTATGGCCAGCCAATTCGCCGACATCACTCCGAGCGAAATGGAGAAAGCTCTCCTTGAAAGACAGTGCCGTGAGCGAATAGTAGAGCTACTAGGCATGACTCGTCTACGAAACCTTAATACCACATGGTTCCTGTCGTTTAGACCAATCTGGCAAGATTGCATCTTACCTGTTCTACGATGCCTGCTATGCGGTAAAGAATGCGTGTTGGACGCTTGTCTAACATATCCATCAGCTGCGCCAAAGGACGTCGATGCTTTGCTGGACCCGATTACGGCCCATGCTCTGTGTTGCCCCCAGAGGCTTCCAATCCTGATGTCAGCATTCATTTAGATCTCACAGTCGCCTCCTGCTGCTGCTGAGGTACGAGAAACAACTCCAGGCACACAGGTAACAACGGACGCGAACATTGCTGCGGCGACCTATGCTGCGAGCGATGCTTCTCATCTTTGTGCGATCAATCTTCTACACGAGGTGTTCCAACTTACACCAGCGGCAATAGATGATGTTTTGTCTATTGAAGTTGATGATCTCATGTTTACACCAGGCTCGTAAACTGACTCTGATTCGGCATACTCTTTTCCAGTGCAACAGCAACAATTTGGCCTTCATTTTTCAAAACCTTGGAACTTTACCAAATTTGAACTTTTGTCCCATTTTTTTTAAATGAAAATGGCACTTCAATCTGCTTAAAGTAAATCTGGCATTATAATACAGACTTGGCAGTACTTCCAGGGACACTTAGTCATATTGTATGTCTAAATCAGTTCATTTAAATTTCATGATAGGAAATGACTTTGATTTTGAACAACCTTATCGATCATTTTCGTCATATGTAAATATTGCTTTTATATTTCGTTCCGAATGCATTTATTTCATACTTTATGCTGGAAATATGAAGCACTGCTTAATAATGTACGGAAAACCTTTGCATTTTAAATGTATCTTTTAAAGCTTTTTTAGGATATGTTTTAATATGCGGTACTCCATTTTAATGTTTAGCATTTTAAATGTTTAGCATTTTAGTATTGTTGTATACACAAAAGAGGAGTGGGTGTTGTATACTTTATAGGGTGTCCATAAACGGGCTTTCTAGACTCATGTCCTTATATAGGCACAATTCGCCTTGCCCTTATATAGGCATAAAATCCCAGACCTTATTTAGGCATAAACCATGCACTCCAAATACAGGCATGGATTCCGACATCCGTCCACCCTAACGTCTCAACGAGTCCATGAAAAAACAGACCCTCAGGCTGCGGGAGTTTCCCTTGCCCAGGACTTTTGATTTCTTCAAGGACTCATACATTATGCATGAACCGTTAATCCCTAGAGGTTCATTCATGACGTCTTTCGCTGCCCAACTCACGTCAATGCTAACATTTTCAGGTATAAATATACCTTCCCAAACCCCTGTAAATCAGAGGAGACCTCGACTTCAGAGGAGCCCGTTTCCCGGCCGGACGCACTGAGAAGACGCTGTCATTCCTGCACGCAGAGAGTCCAGCTTCCAGTGATCTAACTTCCCTTGCAGGGTGTTGGAGTTCGAGTCCGGAAAAGAGATTCCTACCTCTCTCATTCTTCAGGTATGGAGCAGACTAGAACCTAGAGGGACTCTTGGCATACGGGACTCTTGGCATACTAGACTCTTGGCATACTAGACTCTTGGCATACTAGGCGTAACTTACTCTTAGTATACTCTAGTCAGGAATACAGCACCTACTTCTACTTCTCCCTACACCTAGGATAGGTTAGGCACACTGGGTAGACCTAGGATAGAAACGCATCGTATGAGTACTCGCATTTTTAGGCTGTGTCATTTTATGTAAATGCATATATGCTGAAAAGATAATACTAACGCAGTATTATTTATTTCTACTGCTCACTCTGTACATTATTTATCTCGCATACTGTCTTGTGATCGTAACAGCACATCTAACTTACAACAGAAACAAGACTGTTCAATAAACCTTTTTATTGAAACGCCCGTCTGTTATTTCTGTGTAAACTTGAGACGTAACTGAATCCTGCACAACTGAGCTGAGTGAAATAGTTATCTATTGTTTCTACGACTCTGGGACACGTCCTGATTCTGTAAGGGAAACACAGTGGTCATGTTTTGCGGCTGCCAGAAACTACTCCCTTCTTGTTGTCAAGAAGTTTCTAGTGGCCTCTGAGCTAGCTGGCACAAGTAATTAAGTTTAATATACTCGATAGGGACATACTGACCTCAGTCCTATGTCAAACCTATAGGATATATTATTCCAATGCGCAGAGCCTATAAGGGAAATAGGAGCTACACTACAGTTGTGCCACCCACAGAAGCAGCCTGTAAAGTGTGTCTCAGGTCTGCCATTGCAGAGCCTGTGTGCAGTCTGGTACTGCCATGTTGATTGGGCAAGTGCACCCACTTGCCAGTCCCTAAACCTTCCCTTTTCTGCATATTAGTCACCCCTATGGTAGGCCCAAGGGCAGGGTGCATTGTAGGTAAAAGGTAGGACATGCCCTGATGTGTGTGGCATGTCCTGATAGTGAATTACAGCCATTTTCGTTTTTCACTATTGCAAGGCTACCTGTTCCCCATAGGCCAGAATGGGCAGTTTGATTATAACATCTTATAATCCTAACTGACTCAAGGAACTAAGTAGAAATTCGAGTTTAGTATGCCTGAACTCAGAATGATAAAATACATCTTTTAGTGAAGTTGGTTTTAACATTCTGTGTTTGAAAATACCACTTTTAGAAAGTAGGTATTTTCTTGCCTAACTATCCAAGCCTGTCTCTGCTAGGTTGTGTATTCCTTGTCTGGAGTTTGAGTGACAGGGGCTGTGGGATTCCAGGAGACAGGGTGAGTCAGCACAGGGCTGAATAGAGCTATCTGCATGTAGATGGGTGGGAGGAGTTGCACCTGGGACCTGAATAGGGCTGGGCCTGCCTTCCACAATGCTGGCTCCACCTCCTGTGGTGCGTCTGATGTCCCTGGCCTACACTGTGAAAGGAAAGAAGGAGTCATGTAAACAAAGTGCTCCAGGACTGACCAGAACTGCTTTGGCAAAGGCCTCTCTGCCTTCAGAGAACAAAGAGAAAATGAGTATAAAAGGGGGACCCAAACCCCAGAATTTAGATCACTTTTGGGAAAAAAGGAGAACCTTTGCTCAGGAGAGGAACCAGAGAAACTGAGGAGGAGACTATCCCTAAGCTGAGTGCTGTTTGGGGGGTTGGCCTGCAGTGGTTGCCTGACTGCCAAAGAAAGGAGAAAGGACTTTGTGCTACTTTCAAATCAACTTGGAAAGGATCTCCAAGGGCTTGAGATAGAGCTTTCCTCCTGCTGAAGTCTCAGGGACAACAGACTTCACCAACCAGCTCCCCTGCTTTCCCTTGCTGGGAATTGAAGTGCCTGCTGTTGAGCTGGGCCTTCTGAGAGACTGCGTGTCGCTGGGAGCTGGAAGCACGACTCAAGACGAAGAAGCGTGTCACCGCCGCAGCCGTTGTCGTCGCATCACCGGAGAAGAGTGTCGTCGTCGCAGCAGACGCCGTCGTATCACCGGAGAAGCGTGTCGCCGCTGTCGCCATCGCATCACCCGAAGCGCCTCGCATCACCGGAGAAGAGTGTCACCGTCGCAGCAGACGCCGTCGCATCACCGGAGAAGCGTGCCGCCGCTGTCGCCATCGCATCACCCGAAGCGCCTCGCATCACCGGGGAAGCGTGTCGCAGGGCCTGTCGCGGCTCAGAAGAATCTTTGAGTCGCCGCACGGCTATCGGGCGTGCACGCATCGTTGTCGCATCAAGAAGAAGACGCCATTTTGTTTCATTGCACCGGATCTTCATCGCATCACGGCGCTGCTGGTCGCATCGCCACGGAAGCGCAGTAAGAAACCGACGCATCACCTCCCCACGCGGAGAAGAACCGACGCATCCCCTACGCAGCAGTAGGGACCCGACGCATCACCGTTCTTGCGTGTAAGGAACCGACGCATCACCTTCCCTGCAGCACTTTCGTTGTATAGCGTTACGCATCCAAAGGTACATTGAACTCAAAGTGTCGCATTTTACATCTAAAGAGAACTAAGCTATTTCTACCATTTTTAAGTATAGTATTGTGGATTTTTGTCGTTTGTGGTCTTGTGTTAAGTCTATATAAAAAATACTTATTTTTACACTACAACTTGTGTGGTGTCCATCTGTAGTGTTGTCACTGTATTACAGTATGTGTTCACAAATGCTTTACACACTGCCTCTGAGATAAGCCTGTCTGCTCGTGCCAAGCTACCAAGGGGGTGAGCAGGGGTTATTTTAGGAGTGTACCCCCTTACCCTGACTAGACGCATGGGTCCCTATTTGGTCAAAGGTACCTACCTCTGCCAACTAGAGACCCCCAAATCTAACAATTACTGATCTGTATGTTTTTTATAGTTGTGGCGCACTTATTGCATATTAGAGCACAATAGTTTAAATAAAAATTGTAAGCTTGCTTTGTGCCTCTTTTCTATTTTATTGTGGACAAGTATGAGTGAGAGAACAAAAGGGGGGTGACCTGCTACCCTGAGACGGCCGAGAGTGTTGTGTTCTGGGGTGCCAAATCACTTGTCTTGCTGGAAAGGTTAGAAGGGCAAGTGAGGCACTAGAAGCTTGTTTGATTTGGACCTTTGGATACGGATGTGGCACAGTGACTCAGTCCCTGCCTGCTGATGTTCCATGTTCCTGAGCAGAATCCCTGCAACATGGCGCTGCCAACGTTTTGCCAGATACTTATTTGCAGGTCTCGTGAGTAGTGCTTCTGCATGTCCACAATACCCTCGCACCTTTTACCAAAGACGTCCTTGGTGTTGGGGATTTCACCCCCTCAGGGTTAAGGAAGCAGCTTACTCTGTTGGTTTTTCAAGCTTGAATATTAAAATGCTTGATCCCAGTTTGCTTTCTACTGTTAGTCCTGATAATCTTCAGATAGGGTTTCCCTAAACTTTTTGCCCCCCACTCCCAATTCCTCTCCCATATACCCCCTATATTTTCTTGTTACTAGGATACATATATCATCCAAATTACTGTTGTATTTGGCTATTGTATCTGATTTAGGATAATGATTCCTCATGTTGTTTATTCTTATTGTTCATTAATAAAAAAAATGCTACACAAAAAAAAGTACATGCCTAACCTTTTAAATACAATGCACCCTGCCCTATGGACTGCATACGGCCTACCCTAAGGATGACTTATATGTATTAAAAAGGTAGACTTAGGCCTGGCAAAAGGTTTAGTTTCAAAACCGCACACACAGGCTCTGCAATGGCAGGCCTGAGACATGTTACAAAAGCTAGTTAAGTGGGTGGCACAATTAGTGCTGCAGGCTCACTAGTAGCATTTAATTTACAGGCACTGGGTACATGCAGTACAACTTTACTGGAGGTTGCCAATTGAGTGTGAGCCAATTTTACCATGTTTAAAGGAGAGAGCACTCTCGCACTGGTTTGCACTGGTAAAGGGCACAGAGTCCTAAAAGCAACAACAAGCATTGGTAATAAATTGGTTTCACCTATTTAATGAATAAAGAGCGTTTTTCATCAATCATGGTCCGGGAGAAGGAAAGAACTCCCTGACAGATAACACTGGAGCGGAGATGATGTGGCGCAGCAGCCAGCGCTGCTGACTCGCAAGCTGGGGATCCCAGTTCGAGTCTCGGCAGTGTCGCGCAACATCCTGTGATTTCAAATCACTTAATCTCTCCGGGTGATAAATTGTTATATAAATATTCTGCAAAGGCAAAACTTTATGAAAATATGGTTCCACCAAAGTGGATGTTAACAGTATTTTGGAGGCGGGAAACTGATAAGAGAAGCAGACGAGGAACAAGCATTGGTATCTGCAGGAAAATATGCTACAGCCAATAGAAATGGAGGAAAGGTAAGTGGCATGCACAGGAACCAATGAGAAGCCAGGAAAGAGAGGAGGTGGGATTTAAGTCCCTTTTAAGTTTATAACCTAAAAACGGTTCAGTAAACAGGATAATGAAGGCAAAAAGTTTGGGGCGGACACCTCAGAGAGGGCCAAGTCCAACACCCAAAGGAAAGGAGGTGAGATTCCTGAGAGTGCCCTAAAAAAAAAGAGTGCCCTGAGCCTCTGGTGGACAGGAGTGACACAAACTCTGTCAGCACACCACCGAGCAACCCTGAGGACTGTGCCTCCATGAATCAGATAAGACTAACCAGCTGTCTTTCTCATTTTGCTCTTTGCAAGGGGGACCCCAAGGGTCGTCTGACCTAATGCTCCCCATTGAGGGAAGGTTTTATTGTGAACTCATTCCCAGTGAGGGGGTTTGCTTCTACCTTACCGGTTGGGCAATAGGTATTTGAGTTTGGTATTGTTATGCGAGTAAGTTGGGGTACACAAAGGAACATGACACCACGTAGCATCAGTCACAAACAAATGGTGGCCCGCTCACTCAGCTTTGACAGAGACCCACATCATCCACACACACCTGACTGCTCTTCTTAATGCAGGCACAATTGACACTGCAAGTGCTAAAGTATAACGTCCAGGGCTTTAATCACCCAATGAAATGGCTCACTATTTTCGGTGAGCTAAAGAGATCTGGGGCGCCTATATGCCTGCTGCAAGAGACACACCTACTTAAGGGAGATCAACACTGACTCCGCTTCAGAGCCTTCCCACTCAAGAATCATGCCTTGTCCACCACTAAGACAGCAGGGGTTGCATTCTTGTTTAGAGATGCCATGAAATTACACAAACCACGAGCCCTGACCAACGACCAATGGAGATCCTATTGATAACAGGTTACTGGGAGGATATCCCCATAACTTTTGGTAATGTTTACTGCCTGAATACAGGCAGAGAGGCATTCCTAATACCCTTAGCCCAAATATTTGCTGGTGACACAGACCATCCCCTTCTAATCGAGGGAAACCTCAGCAGTGCCATGCACAATACACTCAACAAGTCCCAACAGAAGGTGGGTGGTACGTCAATTTTATCAGCAGCGGGTAAAACAAACCTCGATAAACTGGGCCTGACCGAAGCGTGGCGCTATCACCACCCATTAGCGACTGATCATTCTCAATTCTTAGCTGCGCACAATTCCTATGCCACCTCCTCCTGGAGGAAAGGCTGTTGTCCTGAGTGAAGGATGTATCCCAAGAGATGATGACCATTTCAGACCACGGCTAGTCCAGTTCACTTTACGCAGCCCAGACCCAATTCAATGCGCAAATGAGTTCCTTAAGGCAGAATGACTCCCTCTTAAGGGACCCAGTGGTGCAACATGAGATAATGACTGCCATACGGGAATACCTACATTTTAACCACACTGGGGAAGCGAGCCCCTGGGTAGTATGGGATACCCTAAAAGAGGTGGTTCAAGGCGTCTTCATCAAAGATACAACTCACCTTAATCGTATGAAGGAGATTGAATAGCTTCAACTCAGGGAAGACCTCCTCTTGGCAGAATGAGACCATTAAACCCACCCCTCTAAGTAACTTTGGGGCAATCTAACAGCACTCCTGGGACAAATCCGCACTTTGGAATACATACCACAAAGCCAATTATATCTTAGCCTGGAACCCGATATTATGAGGATGACAATAAAGCTAGCTCGCTTTTTGTGAACAAACTATGGACCTAGCAAACTAAGAGGTATATCCCGGAAGTTAAGAAAGCCACTGGAGTCCGTTGAATCTCCAAGGAGGAGAAAACTGATATGTTCCATGAATTTTATAGCACCCTCTATAAGGCAGATAGCCCAGCTATAGAGGCCAAGTGCACCTACATACAGTCATGCTCTATACCTTGCCTCTCCCGGTCACAGAGGGAAGCAGTAGATGAGCCCATTACGAAGTCATCGGCTTGGTGACTATAAACACTTGGCCCGATGGCTTCACAGGCGTATTTTATAAACACTGTGACCTCTGATAGCCCTTGTACTGGCTGAGGTCTATAATAATGTGTCGTAGACTGGCCTCGGTCATGACAGAACCGACGATATCCCTCATAGGTAAACCAGAGAAAGTTCTGAGCCTGTGCCAGTCCTACCACCCTGTCTCCCTTCTAAACATCAAAAGTAAAATAATGGCTAAAATTCTCTCCATGAAGCATACCTCACCAACTTAATACATGCTGATCAAACAGGATTTGTCCTGTCCTTATCTACTAATGACAGTTTTTTAGTAATAGGTCGGAAAAAACACAAAAAACTTATTACATGTACAATTGGCACCAGTATAATAACTACAGTGCAGAAGTATAAGTATTTGGGGATATGGCTCACAGAAACAGCAAGATCCACCGCTCATAAAAAAGATTAGATCCATAAATCGACGGCTATAACGTATGGTTTAACAAAATTGAACAACAAGCTAGATAGTCGGGCACCAAGCATTTCCGGGTGCTAGTTCAGAAACCATAGAGCGAGCTCAGTGCGTGGCCTGCAAAAGAATCTTTCAACTACCAAAACATGTTTCAAGGGCGAGACTTAGACTAGAGCTGGGTTTAGTTAAACAATCACTAAACCTCGAGGCCGACTTCTTAAAATACTATATCAGAATTTTGAAATCTCCAGGGGATACGCTAAAAAGCTGCCTCAGAGATACATTTGAAAAAACTGGCTCGCCATGGAACAAGCAGCTCATGAAAGCAATGGATTCCCTTGAAATAAATAAATCAGCACTTGCTCTGACTTGTATTTCCTATACCATCTGGAAAACGCGTATCAACAAACAAGTACAACAGGTTTCTTACCAGCAAGACCGGGCAGCATTAAAAACACTACCCTTCCAGATACTGCTGAATGATAGATTTCTGAGCATTCTGACTAACTCCTCCCATTTGGTTTATAGCCTGAGAATTCAACTGAGTTTCTTGCTGCTCCGCTACCTTTACTTGTGCCCACATCATTTTTTCTTTTAATTTGCGATGACGGGACTCAATGTCGTCGCTACAATACTTCGCATACCTCAAGATCTCATCGATTGTCTTGGCTTGCCAACACAACATATGCTGCTGTATCATCTGACTAATCTCAGGTCTTAATCCATACACAAACCTATACACTGAATGAAGCCTGCTTATTAATCTTACTCGACCTTTCATCAGCATTTGACACCGTCAAACACGACAACCTGCTAGAGCTCCTGAGACACAGATTGGGATTATCTGGATCTGTACTTACCTGGTTTACTTCTTTCCTCCAAAATAGATCTCAAAGATTCAAGGCCAATCAATCCTTGTCCAACCCTGTGCCAGTCTCGTTAGGAGTACCGCAAGGCTCTTCCCTCTCACCCACACTTTTCAACCTCTTCATGGAGCCACTCACCGAACTTCTCAGTCTCTCCAATGTCCACTTTCACATGTATGCGGATGACACCCAACTATACATCAAGATCCAATCACTTGAGGACATCAAATCTCTCAACTCAACGCTACAAAAAACTCAAACATGGCTGGCCGAAAACCATTTGAAACTGAACTCCCTCAAAACGGAATTCCTCCTATTCGCCCCCCCCCCCAATAAAGCTCACATCATCCTCGATTGGATGAAGCACCTAACAGCACTCAATGGGCAACCTCTCGTTGTGGAATCAGCTAAATCGCTGGGTGTGACACTGGACAGAGACCTAAAGATGCAGAAACATATCAGCACTGCCACAAAAGGAGCAAATTTCCACATAAACACCCTGAGAAGACTGAAACCCTTCTTACCAGCAAACGACTTCAAACAAGCTGTTCAAGCCCTAATAATCCCAAGAGTGGAATATGGGGCTGTAGCCCTATGCGGCCTCCCCAGATCGACCACAGCCCCACTTAGAGCCACTATCAACTCAGCTGCGAGACTCATCACAGGTTCAAAAAGAAACTCACATCTCTCCATACCTTAGAGCCCTCAACTGGCTACCGTTCGAGGCTAGAATTCATCTAAAAATCACATGTATGACGCACAAGGCCTTACATCATAAAACGCCATGCTACCTAGCTCAGAAACTGGTACTCTCCTCTGGTAATAGAGCCTCCAGGAGCTCCAGGAATTTTCTACTGAGACCACAACGATTTGCCAAGAAGAAAACTTACAACCGGTCCTCCTCTGGAATGGCTCCCAGGATCTGGAATGCTTTGCCCACTGAAACAAGACTGAACCCTTCCACGGCCTCATTTAAAAAAGAAGTGAAAGCGATTCTCATGGCTAAATTCACTTGATTTACTTACTTATTACTGTAATATAATTACTAGTCTGTATTATTGAGCACCTTGTATAAGAATCACCTATATTTAGTTTTTTTATGCTTGTACCTGTTTCCGTCATTTGCCATGTAAAGCGCTCTGATACCCGCAAGGGTCTTGTTCGCGCTATATAAAACCTTCAAATAAATAAATAAATAAAAATTCATATTTAACAAATAAATCTCAGCCTTATTTTTCAGCCCTGCTCAACCCTAAGGCCAGAAGAGAGATTATGTATATGCGACTGCTGGCACTCCCAATCACGGATTTCAGTCGAGCTTGGGCTGATCAGAACACAGGAGGAGCATGCCGCTTATGTGAATATAAACGAGAATCATGGCTACACCTTCTGTGCTGCTGCCCGACTTTAACAACAGAAAGGAGGTTTCTCCTTAGAGACCTTTGCTTGAAAGAAAAAGTAACCACCTGCCAGGGAGCCTCTGCCCTAGGCTTTACACAAAATGAACCTTATATTCTGGCTCGCTGTGGAAGATTCGTCCAAACTATCAGGGGTGCTATGTACCCTGGCCCGGTCCCCCGATCCAGTTCTCGAACTGTTCGAACGCTGATACCGGACTATTTCAAATACAGGCCTGCGAAAATCCATTCACCAACACAGTCGCCAAGTATAACCACTTGATTAGAAAAAGAGTATCAGCAAAAAGAAAAGAAATTAAAGCAGCTTTGGTGATTTGAGGGAGCCAGCAGGGTGACACTTGCTTACGGATCTAGCCAAAAAACAAAAAAAAAACAACGCCCAATTTAAATCATGATAAGAAGCCCTTAAAACAAACGCTGGAATTTTATTATTGCACTTTCTCAGATCCTGTTTTAATTCTGTGAATTGTGATGTTCTTACTTTTTTAATGCTCTATTGTAATGCAATGGTTTTAAGTAACTTATGCAATCAAATAAATAAATACCAAATACTAATGACAGTGCCAAACAGTCCTCCACATGATAGACCTAGTGCGAAAACATTAGAGAGAAGCGATCTTGCTTTCCCTTGGTGCAGAGAAGGCCTTTGACTGCTCTATGTTGAAGACCACAGTGACCCATGCTAAAACTGCAATTATTTGGCCGTTATTTTATGTTTATATCCACTAATTCAGTCACAATGCGTTGGTAGTGAAAACCACTCACCACTGCGGTGCTGAGGCCCATTCACCCCTTTGTCCCGGTGCCACGGCACCTACTGCACTATTGATAGTTGCATCCTTGCATGCCTGCTGGTTTTCTAGCCATGCCTCCTAAGTAAATCCACACTGTTGATTTGTCCACTCCTTTACTTTAGGGGTATAACTGGTGTAATTCTCTCTTGGGTAATTACTCGTACTTACCAAAACAGTTCTCTTAATTATGTGTAATTGTGTGAGATGCGAAGTTCAGCATTTAGCGATAATAGCACTCTTGCGTCCAAAGTGAGCCAGAGGATATATTTTGCATGGAGAAAATAGCGCTGAATGCTAGAGGACATGAGCAGCAGTAACCCGCAGCCCAGCGCCTGGATAGCCTCAAGGGTGACAAGTAGCGCTCTACAAATCTACTAATTGATTGATTGAGTGATATACTGCTCGCTGTCTATTAGTTTCTTGTTCCTGCGCTCCTGCAGTAGGATTGTTGCCCGAAATTACTTTTAATTACTCAAGCTGGCGTAATCGAATAATTTCAGTAATTTCATTACATCACAAGACCAATGTGCAATTAGTGAAATTACTCGGGTGTAATAAAAATGTCTCTCTTAGTCCTACTTCACATACACAAACCCACAGATACAAGTGCATATACACACCGCAACACACAACTATACAAACACACACTGCACACCACTTTATCTGACCACCCCATGCTTCTCTCGCCCCTTCCCAACCTATTCTCCTCCTCAAACTAATGCTTCACACTTTTACATGTGCAAAACTCTATAATTATCATTGTAACTGCTTTTTTAATTCTTACTTAATTACTAATTACCGTATCTGCCAGGCCGGCTTGCAGTATATTACTTTAGAATATATTTGCACATTTTTTCAGTGTTTAAGCATTTAGACTCTATAATACCTACTTCATGCTCATTTCCCCACAACACTAGTTTGCAAACTTTTAATATAGCAATCCAAACAACTCTAAAATGTGTTATCTCCAAAAACCAAGAACCAGTTTTTCATCCTATCTACCTGTAAGCCTTAAGTTTAACATACTTCATCTCTGGAAAGCGAGACATATTAGCAATGCCAATGATTGTTTATTTTACATGAGGATGGTACAACTTCACCAAATCAAGTACGAAACGACAAAATTCAATTACATAATTTCCTGACCCATTGTCTTACAGAACAGTGCTTTGCGTGACCTCACTTCCTGTCCAAGACCACTCGTAGAGAGTACTCACAGCTCACAGCTCAAAGACTCTGTCCACTCTTTGTTTGGTGGAGAGCCGTGTGAAGAGCTGGAGATGAATTGTCTGTGTGTGTTGGCTGCGCTCAGCATGTTGTCAGGTGGGTCCTTAACTACTGGTGCAGGAGGTTTGGGGGTCCCCACTCCTTCCTTCTTGTTTCTTCTTCCACATATGAGCCATTGCACAGTTAATTAAGTGCGGTTTCCCTTGTATACAAGCTTGCCTCTTTGTGGGTATATTTTAGTAGTTTCTTTATGTTTTTAATTCCGAAGGTACTTTAGACTACAGCACACTGAACTTTATTATGTGTCACATTTATATAGCGCTTGTAAGCCTATAAGGGACACTGAAAGCACATGCTTACATGAGTAGCATGCTGCACCGTGTAGGGTGTGTAGTTAGAATGTTACTTGTCTTTGATAAGATCTCATGTGGGAAGTGTTTCCATGTTGTGCATGGTGACCACCGAGGTGCAGTTATCGTGTTATGGGACTCAGCACTTAGCAGCTTGGTGGATGAAGAAGTGTGAGAGATAGGTGCATAGTTTATGGTTTTCAGTAAACTTGTTGCTTTTTCCAGCTTTTACCAGTTCTACAGGTCCCTTTATGGTGTTTTTTATAATCACAGTCCACGCACCGGTTTGTCTCTTGGGAGATTTGTTTGTTTGTGTTTACGGTTCTGAGCAAGCGGTTGGAGGGGCAGAGAGTGTGGAGATCTGCAGGGACAGACTTTGTTACATACTAAAGAAAAAACCCTTCTGTTCCTTTAATGTCCTCATGCATTACGTCAAAAAAATATAAGATGCTCAGAAAGACTCAGGGGCATATTAGCAAGGGCAGTATCGCCGCTTTAGCTGCACTTCTTGCCGCTAAAGTGGCGATATTTCTATCGCCCTATTAGCAAGCTGTCGCTAACAGCTGTTAGTGACAGCTTTATGGTGAAAGCGACCGTTTTGGTGCCACTTTGCATGTCAGCGATATTTATCGCTAATGACATGCAAAGTAGGCGTTCCTCACCTAATCCTCATGGAATCCGTCACCAACACAACATCGCCCTACTATCAATGCGGGTCAAGCGATAAAAAAAGTCACGATAACCGCGATTATCGCTGGTTTCTAACGCCTGTTTAAAACCTGACTTAGCTATATTATCCTATGGGAGGTGGATTGTCAGCATAAGTGCACCCTGCCCTATTATCAAGGATTTCCCTATCGCTGTGGTTTTATCGCTGGATTTCCAGCAATATTCACGCATTTCGCCGCTATCGCTGGATTTTTTATCGCCTTGGAGATAAGCGTTGATAATAACGCGCTATCTCCGCGATAAAAACCAGCGATAGCCGGCGGTAAAAAAATTAGCACTAAGCGCGCTTTACGATATTTATCGTAAAGCGTTGCTAATATGCCCCTCATTCTTTATATATACCTTTTATTTCATATTGTTTTTCAACTTCATTCCATGTAACAGGAATATTACACAATATACAGCAGATAATGTACAAATTATGAAAAACAGTGCACAGTATATCATAAAACAACTTACAATACGTGCTGAAAAATAATCTGCAGACCACATGTCAACAAATATACTTCTCTAAAGGTAAATGAGTCTTTCTGGGCATATACAAGACATCTTTTACTTTAAGGCATGAGGAGATTATGTGAAAAAAAAAAATCTTTAATACGTTGCATTTGTCTATTGATGCAGGGGGTCCTTGGATTTTGACAGACTTTGTTACAATCATCCATAATACAACTGTCGTGAGATGTCAAGGAGCGGTCATAGGGCGCAGCTTGTTGGGACCTGCCGTGGTGGAGTAAATTAGAGTCCGCCGCTGGCAGCGGTGTGTGGCTGATCTCTTCAGTTACTCCAGTTGGGGATGGGTGGCTTGTTGCTGTGGACTGGCACAGGACTGAGTGACGTACGTGACCTATTGGGGCTCTCCCCTATGTTTCTCGTTTCTATTCTCACCCAAAAAGAAATCTTAATACACAATTAAAAGGAAGCTGCTAAAGAAAAGTAAGGAAGCAAACTAATCAGACCATGAAAACAATATTGGAACTGGAGCAAGAAGAGAACGGAGCTGTTCTGTGTTACCAGACGATGGGGTTATCTAAGGACTAGGCATGAATAGGCACCTCTCTTCTAAATTGGAAATGCTCCTGAATGCTTCAAATCTTGGATCGTGGTTGGTTCCAGAGTCTGGTGGCTTGTACTGAGAAGGTGAATTACATTTAGGAACTGATTTTCAAATAACAGAAAGATCCTGTTGGGATATAAGCAGGATTGCGCAGCACAGCTACTGCCATTATTCTCCATCATCACTGTAAGCGCGGCCGATGCATTGCTAGGGCCAGGATCAACCCATCCCCACCAAAGTGACAGAATGGTGAGCTATGTTACGACAAATCTATGAGGCTGAGGCAGCCATTGCCAAGGCAAGAGGTCTTAGATCTCTCCAAAAATTAAAAAAATCATGGACTATTTTACAGTGGGATTAGGGATACTGAGACACCAGCGACAATTCTGAATATTAATTTGTCAGGCTCTTTTCTTCCCTATTTAATTTTTCTCTTTTTTTGTATATGATTTATATATATAATATATTTATTTTTCATTACGGAAACACAATGTATTTGACACAACGCTATATGTGTTACATCTCTATTTATTTGTCTTAAGAACCAGCTCTGTAAAAACTAATAAAAATATATATATAAAAATAAAGAATTACCAAATATTGTGATAGAAGAATATTCTGTCAAAAATATTGTCAAATCAAAAATATTGTGGGACAGAATACAGAAGGCAAAATCTCATTTTTAGGTATATAATATCATTTTCTTTAAAGTATTGTTGCATATATTATTATTTAATTCAATATAGTTCAAATAAATATCTTTTTTATTAAGTTAATATATTATTTTCAGGTATTAGTATTATGATAATTGTTTTTTATTTGTTTAGTATAGGTGAGTTTTAATTTAGTAGAGGGTTGTTGGGTTTTTAGTGGATCAGGGTGGGAAGTGATTCAAAATACAATTAATGAATTGTTTATGTTAATTAAATAATTATTTGGAAATAATTTATGAAATGGTTTTAACTGATTAATATTTATTTCAGTATAATTTGTAATTTCTCATGAGTATTTTTGTTTATGTAATAAGAAGTCACTTTTAATTTAGTAGAGGGTTATTGGATTTTTAGGGGATTAGGGTGGGAAGTAATTTTAAAGTACTGTAAATTACTGTCCATTATTTGGAAATATTTTAATTTATTATTTGTTGTAATTCTATTAGATGTATTTAGTTTTACTTAATTAATTTAATATTTGTAATGTTTTATTTAACTTGTTTACTTTTTCATATGTTAGTGGTGTTTTGGGTAGTAGAGAAGGAAGTTTATGTATTTTAAATATTTTAAATTTGTTTTATGTTTTTTAAAATCATTTTGTAATATGAAATTTGTTTTTACGTTATATTTTATTTATCTATAATTCACATCATTTTATTTTGAATACGTTTAAATATTTTAATTTCATTATGTATTTACAGTTTGTTAAAAGCGCTTTGAGAATTGGAATGGTATATCTAACACTTCCAAAGTACAATACTTTCCCTACTTCGGCTCTCCTTACAGTGTAAATAGTAAATCTAACCCCTCTAAGCTTCAACACTTTCACTACTGTTGCTTAGATTAAAGTGGGGATAGTAAATCTTATCCCTCCAAAGTCTAACACTATTTACAGTGTTGCTTGTTTTGGATTGTTATTCTTTCTTGAAAATTAATTTTTATTTTTTATTTAATGATCAAATTAGTTACCAAACATTTATTTAAACTGTATCTTTTTTTTGGTTGCATGGTTATATATTTTTTTGCATTAGGTTTCTTATGTATTTGTTATATTTCTATATATCTATATTTGTTTGTGCTTGTTAATTAAAATTTTTGGTTAATTGCATAAATGTTTTATATATATATGTGTGTGTGTGTATATATATATATATATATATATATATATATATATACATATATATTCACTGAAAAAACCATAGGTTTCAGGAACGTTATAGTTAGTTGGACATTTCACTCATACAAAACCATAGAAATTCCGGCGTTCTAGTTAGTTCAGCTAACTATAACTTGCGCCCCCGCAATGCTCTGCTGATGACGTCACATATTACATCATTCATGACATGGTCAGTGACATCACTGATGACATCTCAAATGACATCACTGATGACATCATCCAGTGACTGTGTGTTTCCGTAAAGTTTAAATTTGTTTTATATAGATGCCAAGCTGTATTGAAGAATGAGTGGGTGTGTAAGTGTCTGTATGGAGGATTTAGTAGGTACATGACTGACTGTATAAGTGAGTGATTAAATGTGTCTTTCTGAATGCATGGGTTAGTGACTAAACTGTGTGAAAGTCTGTATCAGTCAGTCTGTTGTTGTGTAAGCTGCTGCATGGGTTGGTGAGTAGCTGCAGGAGTGTCTATATGGGTTATTGATTGCTTGCATGAGTATTTGTATGGCTGCCTGAGTGTGTGTGTGGGAGGTGTGTGACTCTGTGCATAGATGTGTGAGTGGTTGATTCACTGGGTGTATGGGTTCAAGAGTGCATGTGGAAACAGCTGTATGGGTGGGTGAGTGTGTGTATAGGTGTGTTGGTGAGTAAATGGATGTCTCAGTGGTACATGTGCAAGTAAGTACATATGTAAAAGGCAGTATATGTGAGTGATGGTGTATATAAATATCTATATGTGAGAGTCAGTAATTGTGAGAGTGGCTGCATGGATGAGTGTGTATTTGTATCAGTGATACTATAAGAGAGTAATTATGTGTTAGTATCTGTATGAATAAGTGAGGTGGTGTCTGTATAACTGTATAGGTGAGTAAATGAAAGTATGATTGATTCTTTGCATGACTGACTAGGTGTGTGAGTAACTCTGGATATGTGGCAGTGTGTGAGTGTCTGTATAGGTGTATGAGTGCATATGATAGTGTTGTATTGATGAGTGACTGCATGTATGAGTGACTGTATGGGTGAATGAGTGGATGCGTGTGTAGACCTAGGAATCAGTCAGCGCGTATTTAGTAACTGGTATTGATGTGTCTATTTTTCGAAAATGGTAGTCTGTATTTTAGAGTGGGTGTATCAAAGGTTATATTCAGGTGTGAGGAGGTGCATCAGATTTTCACATGGATGATGTCATCAGTGATGTCATCAGTGATGTCATTTGAGATGTCATCAGTGATGTCATCAGTGATGTCACTGACCATGTCATGAATGATGTAATATGTGACGTCATCAGCAGTGCATTGCGGGGCGCGAGTTATAGTTAGCTGAACTAATTATAACACCCGAATTTCTATGGTTTTGTACGAGTGAAATGTCCAACTAACTATAACGTTCCTGAAACCTATGGTTTTTTCAGTGAATTTCTATGGTTTTTTAAATGCTAATTTCTAACTATAACGTGCCTGAAACCTATGGTTTTTTCAGTGAATTTCAAAGGTTTTTTAAATGAAAATTTGCAAGTCTAATGTACCTCAATCCTATGTTTTTTTTATTTTCTATACATATATATATATTTAAAAAAAATTGTGAATAATTTTTAGATAGGAAAACTATATTCATTCTTTTTTTTTTTTTTAATATTGTACAGAAGTCGCGCACCCGTCGCGCATCCTACACGATGGCTGCGCGCATTCCGGTAGCCATTTTGAAAAGTCGCTCTGGGGTCGCGACTTTAGCATAATTTGTAAAGTATGAAATATCTTTAAATTAATTTGAAATAAAAGTTTTCCTTTAAGGGGCCGATTCCGATCTCCGCCGGTAGGAGCACCGAATCAGATTCGGCTTAACCGGATCCGATTCGGAGCCCTCTTTCCCGACCGATTCGTACGTGCGTCCGGGCGGCGGAGTACGATGCGGCGCTCACGAAATCGCCGACCGACTCGTACGCGGGTCCGACCCGCTCCGACCGACTCGCACGGACACTGTTTGCACCGCGCAATGGAGACGTTCCCCGGCCGGGCAAGTACGATGCGCGCCTCGAGCAGTCCGACCGACTCGCGCCGTCCGGCTCGAAAGAGCAGTCAGAGCCAGACTTTGGGCGTCCATGTCGGACCCCCTGTACGCGTAGCCGTGCGAGTCGCACACAGGGGGAGGACCCATGGGTCCCCCCTACCTGTGCATGTACGGCGCGAGTCGCATCGATGCGTACCCGCTGTTTTTGTAATATTGTACAGAAGTCGCGCACCTGTCGCGCATCCTACACGATGGCTGCGCGCATTCCGGTAGCCATTTTGAAAAGTCGCTCTGGGGTCGCGACTTTAGCATAATTTGTAAAGTATGAAATATCTTTAAATTAATTTGAAATAAAAGTTTTCCTTTAAGGGGCCGATTCCGATCTCCGCCGGTAGGGCACCGAATCAGATTCGGCTTAACCGGATCCGATTCGGAGCTCTCTTTCCCGACCGATTCGTACGTGCGTCCGGGCGAGCGAGTACGATGCGAACGCTCACGAAATCGCCGACCGACTCGTACGCGGGTCCGACCCGCTCCGACCGACTCGCACGGACACTGTTTGCACCGCGCAATGGAGACGTTCCCCGGCCGGGCAAGTACGATGCGCGCCTCGAGCAGTCCGACCGACTCGCGCCGTCCGGCTCGAAAGAGCAGTCAGAGCCGGACTTTGGGCGTCCATGTCGGACCCCCCTGTACGCGTAGCCGTGCGAGTCGCACACAGGGGGAGGACCCATGGGTCCCCCCTACCTGTGCATGTACGGCGCGAGTCGCATCGATGCGTACCCGCTGTTTTTGTAATATTGTACAGAAGTCGCGCACCTGTCGCGCATCCTACACGATGGCTGCGCGCATTCCGGTAGCCATTTTGAAAAGTCGCTCTGGGGTCGCGACTTTAGCATAATTTGTAAAGTATGAAATATCTTTAAATTAATTTGAAATAAAAGTTTTCCTTTAAGGGGCCGATTCCGATCTCCGCCGGTAGGGCACCGAATCAGATTCGGCTTAACCGGATCCGATTCGGAGCCCTCTTTCCCGACCGATTCGTACGTGCGTCCGGGCGAGCGAGTACGATGCGAGCGCTCACGAAATCGCCGACCGACTCGTACGCGGGTCCGACCCGCTCCGACCGACTCGCACGGACACTGTTTGCACCGCGCAATGGAGACGTTCCCCGGCCGGGCAAGTACGATGCGCGCCTCGAGCAGTCCGACCGACTCGCGCCGTCCGGCTCGAAAGAGCAGTCAGAGCCGGACTTTGGGCGTCCATGTCGGACCCCCCTGTACGCGTAGCCGTGCGAGTCGCACACAGGGGGAGGACCCATGGGTCCCCCCTACCTGTGCATGTACGGCGCGAGTCGCATCGATGCGTACCCGCTGTTTTTGTAATATTGTACAGAAGTCGCGCACCCGTCGCGCATCCTACACGATGGCTGCGCGCATTCTGGTAGCCATTTTGAAAAGTCGCTCTGGGGTCGCGACTTTAGCGTAATTTGTAAAGTATGAAATATCTTTAAATTAATTTGAAATAAAAGTTTTCCTTTAAGGGGCCGATTCCGATCTCGGCCGGTAGGGCACCGAATCAGATTCGGCTTAACCGGATCCGATTCGGAGCCCTCTTTCCCGACCGATTCGTACGTGCGTCCGGGCGAGCGAGTACGATGCGAGCGCTCACGAAATCGCCGACCGACTCGTACGCGGGTCCGACCCGCTCCGACCGACTCGCACGGACACTGTTTGCACCGCGCAATGGAGACGTTCCCCGGCCGGGCAAGTACGATGCGCGCCTCGAGCAGTCCGACCGACTCGCGCCGTCCGGCTCGAAAGAGCAGTCAGAGCCAGACTTTGGGCGTCCATGTCGGACCCCCTGTACGCGTAGCCGTGCGAGTCGCACACAGGGGGAGGACCCATGGGTCCCCCCTACCTGTGCATGTATGGCGCGAGTCGCATCGATGCGTACCCGCTGTAGGGGGCGCCCTTGTTCGCCTCGCACCCATTGAGTCAATGGGAGCCCGCGTACGCGTTGTACGACCGGCTCCCATTGACTTCAATGGGAGTCCGACCGAATCGAGTCCGATAGCATGCGTACGCATTGTACTCGTTCGGTCGGGCTGCTAGAGTCCGATTCGGTCGGAAATCTCTCCGGGTCCGGCTCGGTCAGAGTGATTTCCGGCCTGAATCGGAATCGGCCCCTAAGTGTTTGTCTAAATTTATTAATAAAAGTATTTTTAAAGTATTATCTTCAATATAATTTAGACGAAAGTAAAGTTACGAAATGCGCGGTGTAGCCGCTTAATGTGCGCAACATCTCCCCGCACGTATTTCCGGCGTCGTGCCGTGATCGCGCTGAGATCGAGCCGAAGTCGCGACTTCGGCGTACTTTTTAAAGTTGAAAAAATTACTATAGACAGTTTGAACATAATATTAGACTGAACAGCTTTGCTAATATACTTATTAAAAGTTTATAGAAATTTTTATTTATAGTGTATAATTATATATATGATTTTCGCGGGTGCGCGAAGGTTGCGTGACGAGTGCGCGCACCCTACGCGACTTCATGTCAGCAAAAGAAAAAAGGAATCTGATTGGTTGAAATCAATTTCATTGTGAAAGAGGGAGAATCCATCCTTCTGATATTTCCCTTACTTTTTGTCATGATAGAGAGAAGACCAGTTTCTTGCTTCTCTTTATATTGATATACCTTTTTTGTGTGTTTGTTTATTTTTAATACAACTATGGCTTCTAGTTTTGCCAAAGTTGATCCACTTGCAGTAGAGGAGGAAGAACAGATGGTGCAGCAGAAGAAGAAAAGAAAGGAAAGCATTGTTTGGTCATTTTTTAGTGTACAAGAGGACCTGCGATGGATGCCGCTTCTGCCTCCCGTACCCTGGAACGGCACAGTACGGTCATACTGCGGTGGGACGCACACTCGTTGACCTCTCATGGCACTGCTCCACACTTCGGGGAGGACGCTTTCCATTAGCTGTGTTTTCTGATGACGTGTCGCGCCGGCCCCGTCCAACAACAGAACTCCTTTAGATCCAAACAGACTCTTCCACTCTCTCACCAGAAGTGAAACCAGGCCACGCAGACACTTTCACAATACAACAGCCGGGAATGCACTTTTCGGTAAAAAAACACATTCCTTCCTCCTAATTTATCAAATAAACGACTCACTGAAGGACAGGGGCCAGCTTCGATCGGTAAACAGCCGTTACAACGACTTTTTTACTTTGCAATACATCGCGAAGTCATTACTACGCATTTTTTTAGAACGCATGGTCATTTACCACGCATGCCTTTACAACGAATTTTGTTGTAAAGGTATGTATGGTAAATGACCATGCGTTCTAAAAAAATGTAGACGATCCACGTCGTTGTAAGGAAACATAGGCTGTTCCCTTTCCTCACAACGACGTGCACCGCCCCTCAGAGATGACAGGAAGCAGGAACCACGAGGAGAGAGGAACCACGACGAGTGAGAGGTAAGGGCGATTGGGCATGGGGTGGGGGTTACTTTTCTAGGGTTTAGGGTAGTGCAGTGGTGTTTTGGTAGTGTAGGGGGTCGTGATGGGGGTAGTGTTTTAGGGTTTAAGGTAGTGCAGTGGTGTTTGTGTAGTGTAGGGGGTCATGCTGGGGGTAGTGTTTTAGGGTTTAGGGTAGTGCAGTGGTGTTTGGGTATTGTAGGAGGTCATGCTGGGGGTAGTGTTTTAGGGTTTAGGGTAGTGCAGTGGTGTTTTGGTAGTGTAGGGGGTCGTGCTGGGGGTAGATTTAGGGTTTAGGGTAGTGCAGTGATGTTTGTGTAGTGTAGGGGTCGTGCTGGGGGTAGTAATTTAGGGTTTAGGGTAGTGCAGTGGTGTTTTGGTAGTGTAGGGGGTCGTGCTGGGGGTAGATTTACGGTTTAGGGTAGTGCAGTGGTGTTTTGGTAGTGTAGTGGGTCGTGCTGCGGGTAGATTTACGGTTTAGGGTAGTGCGGTGGTGTTTGTGTAGTGTAGGGGGTCGTGCTGGGGGCAGTGTTTTAGGGTTTAGGGTAGTGCGGTGGTGTTTGTGTAGTGTAGGGGGTCGTGCTGGGGGCAGTGTTTTAGGGTTTAGGTTAGTGCAGTGGTGTTTGTGTAGTGCAGGGGGTCGTGCTGGGGGTAGTGTTTTAGGGTTTAGGGTAGTGCAGTGGTTTTTGTGTAGTGTAGGGGTTCGTGCTGTGGGCAGTGTTTTAGGGTTTAGGGTAGCGCAGTGGTGTTTGTGTAGTGTAGGGGTCGTGCTGGGGGTAGTGTTTTAGGGTTTAAGGTAGCACAGTGGTGTTTGGGAAGTGTAGGTGGTCGTGCTGGGGGTAGTGTTTTAGGGTTTAGGGTAGTGCAGTGGTGTTTGGGTAGTGAAGGGGGTCGTGCTGGGGGTAGTGTTTTAGAGTTTAGGGTAGTGCAGTGGTGTTTGGGTAGTGTAGGGGGTCATGCTGGGGTAGTGTTTTAGGGTTTAGGGTAGTGCAGTGGTGTTTGTGTAGTGTAGGGGGTCCGGTTTTAGGGTTTAGGGTAGTGCAGTGGTGTATGGGTAGTGTAGGGGGTCGTGCTGGGGGTAGTGTTTTAGGGTTTAGGGTAGTGCAGTGGTGTTTGGGTAGTGTAGGGGGTCGTGCTGGGGGTAGTGTTTTAGGGTTTAGGGTAGTGCATTGGTGTTTGGGTAGTGTAGAGGGTCATGCTGGGGTAGTGTTTTTGGGTTTAGGGTAGTGCTGTGGTGTTTGTGTAGTGTAGGGGGTCGTGCTAGGGGTAGTGTTTTAGGGTTTAGGGTAGTGCAGTGGTGTTTTTGTAGTGTAGGGGGTCGTGCTGGGGGTAGTGTTTTAGGGTTTAGGGTAGTGCAGTGGTGTTTGTGTAGTGTAGGGGGTTGTGCTGGGGGTAGTGTTTTAGGGTTTAGGGTAGTGCAGTGGTGTTTGGGTTGTGTCGGGGGTCATGCTGGGGGTAGATATAGGGTTTAGGGTAGTGCAGTGGTGTTTGTGTAGTGTAGGGGGTCGTGCTGGGGTAGTGTTTTAGGGTTTAGGGCAGTGCAGTGGTATTTGTGTAGTGTAGGGGGACATGCTGGGGGTAGTGTTTTAGGGTTTAGGGCAGTGCAGTGGTGTTTGTGTAGTGTAGGGGGTCATGCTGGAGGTAGTGTTTTAGGGTTTAGGGCAGTGCAGTGGTGTTTGTGTAGTGTAGGGGGTCGTGCTGGGGGTAGTGTTTTAGGGTTTAGGGCAGTGCAGTGCAGTGCAGTGGTGTTTGGTTAGTGTAGGGGGTCATGCTGGGGGTAATGTTAGGGTTTAAGGTAGTGCAGTGGTGTTTGGGTAGTGTAGGGGGTCGTGCTGGGGGTAGATTTAGGGTTTAGGGTAGTGCAGTGGTGTTTGGGTAGTGTTTGGGGGTTTGTGCTGGGGGTAGTGTTTTAGGGTTGAGGGTAGTGCAGTGGTGTTTGTGTAGTGTAGGGGTCCTGCTGAGGGTAGTGTTTTAGGGTTTAGGGTAGTGCAGTAGTGTTTGTGTAGTGTAGGGGGTCATGCTGGGGGTAGTGTTTTATGGTTAAGGGTAGTGCAGTGCTGTTTGTGAAGTGTAGGGGGTCGTGTTTTAGGGTTTAGGGTAGTGCAGTGCTGTTTGGGTAGTGAAGGGGGTCGTGCTGGGGGTAGATATAGGGTTTAGGGTAGTGCAGTGGTGTTTGGGTAGTGTAGGGGGTCGTGCTGGGGGTAGATTTAGGGTTTAGGGTAGTGCAGTGGTGTTTGGTTAGTGTAGGGGTTCGTGCTGGGGTAGTGTTTTAGGGTTTAGGGTAGTGCAGTGGTGTTTGGGTAGTGTAGGGGGTCATGCTGGGGTAGTGTTTTAGGGTTTAGGGTAGCGCAGTGGTGTTTGGGTGGTGTAGGGGGTCGTGCTGGGGTAGTGTTTTAGGGTTTAGGGTAGGGCAGTGGTGTTTGTGTAGTGTAGGGGGTCGTGCAGGGGGTAGTGTTTTAGGGTTTAGGGTAGCGCAGTGGTGTTTGAGTAGTGTAGGGTGTCGTGCTGGGGGTAGTGTTTTAGGGTTTAGGGTAGCGCAGTGGTGTTTGGGTAGCGTATGGGGTCGTGCTGGGGTAGTGTTTTAGGGTTAAGGGTACCGCAGTGATGTTTGCGCAGTGTAGGGGGTCGTGCTGGGGGTTGTGTTTTAGGGTTTAGGGTACCACAGTGATGTTTGGGTAGTGTAGGTTGTCATGCTGGGGTAGTGTTTTACGGTTTAGGGTAGCGCAGTGGTGTTTGGGTACTGTAGGGGGTCGTGCTGGGGATAGTGTTTTAGGGTTTAGGGTACCGCAATGGTGTTTGGGTAGTGTAGGGGGTCTTGCTGGGGTAGTGCTTTAGGGTTTAGGGTACCGCAGTGATGTTTGGGTAGTGTAGGGTGTCGTGCTGGGGGCAGTGTTTTAGGGTTTAGGTTAGCCCACTTGTGTTTGGGTAGTATAGGGTGTCGTGCTGGGGGTAGTGTTTTAGGGTTGAGGGTAGCGCAGTGGTATTTGGGTAGTGTAGGGGGTAGATTTAGGGTTTAGGGTAGGTCAGTGGTGTTTGGGTAGTGTAGGGAGTCGTGCTGGGGGTAGATTTAGGGTTTAGGGTAGTGCAGTGGTGTTTGGGTAGTGTTTGGGGGTTCGTGCTGGGGTTGTGTTTTACAGTTTAGGGTAGTGCAGTGGTGTTTGTGTAGTGTAGGGGATCGTGCTGAGGGTAGTGTTTTAGGGTTTAGGGTAGTGCAGTGGTGTCTGTGTGTAGTGTGGTAGTGTTTTAGAGTTTAGGGTAGTGCAGTAGTGTTTGTGTAGTGTAGGGGGTCGTGCTGGGGATAGTGTTTTAGGGTTAAGGGTAGTGCAGTGGTGTTTGTGTAGTATAGGGGGTCATGTTTTAGGGTTTAGGGTAGAGCAGTGGCGTTTGGGTAGTGTAGGGGGTCGTACTGGGGGTATATTTCGTATTTAGGGTAGTGCAGTGGTGTTTGGGTAGTGTAGGGGGTCGTGCTGGGGTAGTGTTTTAGGGTTAAGGGTAGTGCAGTGGTGTTTGGGTAGTGTAAGGGGTCGTGCTGGGGTAGTGTTTTAGGGTTTAGGGTAGCTGCAGTGGTGTTTGGGTAGTGTAGGGGGTTGTGCTGGGGGTAGTGTTTTAGGGTTTAGGGTAGCACAGCCGTGTTTGGGTAGTGTAGGGGGTCGTGCTGGGGTAGTGTTTTAGGGTTAAGGGTTGTGCAGTGGTGTTTGGGTAGTGTAGGGGGTCGTGCTGGGGGTAGTGTTTTAGGGTTTAGGGTAGCACAGTGGTGTTTGTGTAGTGTAGGGGTCGTGCTGGGGGTAGTGTTTTAGGGTTTAGGGTAGCACAGTGGTGTTTGGGTAGTGTAGGGGGTCGTGCTGGGGGTAGTGTTTTAGGGTTTAGGGTAGCGCAGTGGTGTTTGGGTAGTGTAGGGGGTCATGCTGGGGGTAGTGTTTTAGGGTTTAGGGTACTGCTTTGATGTTTGGGTAGTGTAGGGGGTCGTGCAGTGGGTAGTGTTTTAGGGTTTAGGGTAGCGTAGTGGTGTTTGGGTAGTGTAGGGGGTCGTGCTGGGGGTGGTGTTTTAGGGTTTAGGGTAGCGCAGTGGTGTTTGGGTAGTGTAGAGGGTCGTGCTGGGGGTGGTGTTTTGGGGTTTTGGGTAGCGCAGTTGTGTTTGGGTAGTGTAGGGTATCGTGCTGGGGGTAGTGTTTTAGGGTTTAGGGTAGCGCATTGCTGTTTGGGTAGTGTAGGGGGTTGTGCTGGGGGTAGAGTTTTAGGGTTTACGGTAGCGTAGTGGTGTTTGGGTAGTGTAGGGGGTTGTGCTGGGGGTAGTGTTTTAGGGTTTAGGGTAGCGCAGTGGTGTTTGGGTAGAATAGGGAGTCGTGATGGGGGTAGATTTAAGGTTTAGGATAGTGCAGTGGTATTTGTGTAGTGTAGGGGGTCGTGCTGGGGGTAGTGTTTTAGGGTTTAGGGTAGTGCAGTGGTGTGTTTGTAGTGTAGGGGGTCGTGCTGGGGGTAGTGTTTTAGGGTTTAGGGTAGTGCAGTGGTGTTTGTGTAGTGTAGGGGGTCGTGCTGGGGTAGTGTTTTAGGGTTTAGGGCAGTGCAGTGGTATTTGTGTAGTGTAGGGGGCCGTGCTGGGGGTAGTGTTTTAGGGTTTAGGGCAGTGCAGTGGTGTTTGTGTAGTGCAGGGGGTTGTGCTGGAGGTAGTGTTTTAGGGTTTAGGGCAGTGCAGTGGTGTTTGTGTAGTGTAGGGGGTCGTGCTGGGGGTAGTGTTTTAGGGTTTAGGGCAGTGCAGTGGTGTTTGGTTAGTGTAGGGGGTCATGCTGGGGGTAGTGTTTTAGGGTTTAGGGTAGTGCAGTGGTGTTTTTGTAGTGTAGGGGGTCCGGTTTTAGGGTTTAGGGTAGTGCAGTGGTGTATGGGTAGTGTAGGGGGTCGTGGTGGGGGTAGTGTTTTAGGGTTTAGGGTAGTGCAGTGGTGTTTGGGTAGTGTAGGTGGCCGTGCTGGGGGTAGGGTTTTAGGGGTTAGGGTAGTGCAGTGGTGTTTTGGTAGTGTCGGGGGTCATGCTGGGGGTAGTGTTTTAGGGTTTAGGGTAGTGCAGTGGTGTTTGGGTAGTGTAGGGGGTCATGCTGGGGGTAGTGTTTTAGGGTTTAGGGTAGTGCATTGGTGTTTGGGTAGTGTAGAGGGTCATGCTGGGGTAGTGTTTTTGGGTTTAGGGTAGTGCAGTGGTGTTTGTGTAGTGTAGGGGGTCGTGCTAGGGGTAGTGTTTTAGGGTTTAGGGTAGTGCAGTGGTGTTTTTGTAGTGTAGGGGGTCGTGCTGGGTGTAGTGTTTTAGGGTTTAGGGTAGTGCAGTGGTGTTTGCGTAGTGTAGGGGGTTGTGCTGGGGGTAGTGTTTTAGGGTTTAGGGTAGTGCAGTGGTGTTTGGGTTGTGTTGGGGGTCATGCTGGGGGTAGATATAGGGTTTAGGGTAGTGCAGTGGTGTTTGTGTAGTGTAGGGGGTCGTGCTGGGGGTAGTGTTTTAGGGTTTAGGGCAGTGCAGTGGTATTTGTGTAGTGTAGGGGGACGTGCTGGGGGTAGTGTTTTAGGGTTTAGGGCAGTGCAGTGGTGTTTGTGTAGTGTAGGGGGTCGTGCTGGAGGTAGTGTTTTAGGGTTTAGGGCAGTGCAGTGGTGTTTGTGTAGTGTAGGGGGTCGTGCTGGGGGTAGTGTTTTAGGGTTTAGGGCAGTGCAGTGGTGTTTGGTTAGTGTAGGGGGTCATGCTGGGGGTAATGTTAGGGTTTAAGGTAGTGCAGTGGTGTTTGGGTAGTGTAGGGGGTCGTGCTGGGGGTAGATTTAGGGTTTAGGGTAGTGCAGTGGTGTTTGGGTAGTGTTTGGGGGTTTGTGCTGGGGGTAGTGTTTTAGGGTTGAGGGTAGTGCAGTGGTGTTTGTGTAGTGTAGGGGGTCCTGCTGAGGGTAGTGTTTTAGGGTTTAGGGTAGTGCAGTGGTGTTTGTGTAGTGTAGGGGGTCATGCTGGGGGTAGTGTTTTATGGTTAAGGGTAGTGCAGTGCTGTTTGTGAAGTGTAGGGGGTCGTGTTTTAGGGTTTAGGGTAGTGCAGTGCTGTTTGGGTAGTGTAGGGGGTCGTGCTGGGGGTAGATATAGAGTTTAGGGTAGTGCAGTGATGTTTGGGTAGTGTAGGGGGTCGTGCTGGGGTAGATTTAGGGTTTAGGGTAGTGCAGTGGTGTTTGGTTAGTGTAGGGGTTCGTGCTGGGGTAGTGTTTTAGGGTTTAGGGTAGTGCAGTGGTGTTTGGGTAGTGTAGGGGGTCATGCTGGGAGTAGTGTTTTAGGGTTTAGGGTAGCACAGTGGTGTTTGGGTGGTGTAGGGGGTCGTGCTGGGGTAGTGTTTTAGGGTTTAGGGTAGGGCAGTGGTGTTTGTGTAGTGTAGGGGGTCGTGCAGGGGGTAGTGTTTTAGGGTTTAGGGTAGCGCAGTGGTGTTTGAGTAGTGTAGGGTGTCGTGCTGGGGGTAGTGTTTTAGGGTTTAGGGTAGCGCAGTGGTGTTTGGGTAGTGTATGGGGTCGTGCTGGGGGTAGTGTTTTAGGGTTAAGGGTACCGCAGTGATGTTTGCGCAGTGTAGGGGGTCGTGCTGGGGGTTGTGTTTTAGGGTTTAGGGTACCGCAGTGATGTTTGGGTAGTGTAGGTTGTCATGCTGGGGTAGTGTTTTAGGGTTTAGGGTAGCGCAGTGGTGTTTGGGTAGTGTAGGGGGTCGTGCTGGGGATAGTGTTTTAGGGTTTAGGGTACCGCAGTGGTGTTTGGGTAGTGTAGGGGGTCATGCTGGGGGTAGTGTTTTAGGGTTTAGGGTACCGCAGTGATGTTTGGGTAGTGTAGGGTGTCGTGCTGGGGGCAGTGTTTTAGGGTTTAGGTTAGCCCACTTGTGTTTGGGTAGTATAGGGTGTCGTGCTGGGGGTAGTGTTTTAGGGTTGAGGGTAGCGCAGTGGTATTTGGGTAGTGTAGGGGTCGTGCTGGGGTAGATTTAGGGTTTAGGGTAGGTGCAGTGGTGTTTGGGTAGTGTAGGGAGTCGTGCTGGGGGTAGATTTAGGGTTTAGGGTAGTGCAGTGGTGTTTGGGTAGTGTTTGGGGGTTCGTGCTGGGGTTGTGTTTTACAGTTTAGGGTAGTGCAGTGGTGTTTGTGTAGTGTAGGGGATCGTGCTGAGGGTAGTGTTTTAGGGTTTAGGGTAGTGCAGTGGTGTCTGTGTAGTGGGTAGTGTTTTAGAGTTTAGGGTAGTGCAGTAGTGTTTGTGTAGTGTAGGGGGTCGTGCTGGGGATAGTGTTTTAGGGTTAAGGGTAGTGCAGTGGTGTTTGTGTAGTATAGGGGGTCATGCTGGGGTAGGTTTAGGGTTTAGGGTAGAGCAGTGGTGTTTGGGTAGTGTAGGGGGTCGTGCTGGGGGTAGATTTCAGTGTTTAGGGTAGTGCAGTGGTGTTTGGGTAGTGTAGGGTGTCGTGCTGGGGTAGTGTTTTAGGGTTTAGGGTAGTGCAGTGGTGTTTGGGTAGTGTAAGGGGTCGTGCTGGGGGTAGTGTTTTAGGGTTTAGGGTAGCACAGTGGTGTTTGGGTAGTGTAGGGGGTCGTGCTGGGGGTAGTGTTTTAGGGTTTAGGGTAGCACAGCCGTGTTTGGGTAGTGTAGGGGGTCGTGCTGGGTAGTGTTTTAGGGTTAAGGGTTGTGCAGTGGTGTTTGGGTAGTGTAGGGGGTCGTGCTGGGGTAGTGGTTTAGGGTTTACGGTAGCACAGTGGTGTTTGGGTAGTGTAGAGGGTCGTGCTGGGGGTAGTGTTTTAGGGTTTAGGGTAGCACAGTGGTGTTTGGGTAGTGTAGGGGGTCGTGCTGGGGGTAGTGTTTTAGGGTTTAGGGTAGCGCAGTGGTGTTTGGGTAGTGTAGGAGGTCGTGCTGGGGCAGTGTTTTAGGGTTTAGGGTACTGCTTTGATGTTTGGGTAGTGTAGGGGGTCGTGCAGTGGGTAGTGTTTTAGGGTTTAGGGTAGCATAGTGGTGTTTGGGTAGTGTAGGGGGTCGTGCTGGGGGTGGTGTTTTAGGGTTTAGGGTAGCGCAGTGGTGTTTGGGTAGGGTAGAGGGTCGTGCTGGGGGTGGTGTTTTGGGGTTTTGGGTAGCGCAGTTGTGTTTGGGTAGTGTAGGGTGTCGTGCTGGGGGTAGTGTTTTAGTGTTTAGGGTAGCGCATTGGTGTTTGGGTAGTGTAGGGGGTTGTGCTGGGGGTAGAGTTTTAGGGTTTACGGTAGCGTAGTGGTGTTTGAGTAGTGTAGGGGGTTGTGCTGGGGGTAATGTTTTAGGGTTTAGGGTAGCGCAGTGGTGTTTGGGTAGTATAGGGAGTCGTGATGGGGTAGATTTAGGGTTTAGGATAGTGCAGTGGTATTTGTGTAGTGTAGGGGGTCGTGCTGGGGGTAGTGTTTTAGGGTTTAGTGTAGTGCAGTGTTGTTTGGGTAGTGTAGGGGGTCGTGCTGGGGGTAGATTTAGGGTTTAGGTAGTGCAATGGTGTTTGTGTAGTGTAGGGGTCGGCCTGGGGGTAGTGTTTTAGGGTTTAGGGTAGTGCAGTAGTGTTTGTGTAGTGTAGGGGGTCGTGCTGGGGGTAGTGTTTTAGGGTTTAGGAGTAGTGCAGTGGTGTTTGTGTAGTGTAGGGGGTAGTGTTTTAGGGTTTAGGGTAGTGCAGTGGTGTTTGTGTAGTGTAGGGGGTCATGCTGGGGGTAGTGTTTTAGGGTTTAGGGTAGTGCAGTGGTGGTTGTGTAGTGTAGGGGGGTCGTGTTTTAGGGTTTAGGGTAGTACTGTGGTGTTTGGGTAGTGTAGTGGGTTGTGCTGGGGGTAGTGTTTTAGGATTTAGGGTAGTGCAGTGGTGTTTGGGGAGTGTAGGGGGTCATGCTGGGGATAGTGTTTAAGGGTTTAGGGTAGTGCAGTGGTGTTTGGGTAGTGTAGGGGGTCGTGCTGGGGGTAGTGTTTTAGGGTTTAGGGTAGTGCAGTGGTGTTTGGGTAGTGTAGGGGGTCATGCTGGGGGTAGTATTTAGGGTTTAGGGTAGTGCAGTGGTGTTTGTGTAGTGTAGGGGGTAGTGCTGGGGGTAGTGTTTTAGGGTAGTGCAGTGGTGTTTGGTAGTGTAGGGGGTCGTGCTGGGGGTAGATTTAGGGTTTAGGGTAGTGCAGTGGTGTTTGTGTCGTGAAGGGGGTAGTGCTGGGGGTAGTGTTTTAGGGTTTAGGGCAGTGCAGTGGTGTTTGGTTAGTGTAGGGGGTCATGCTGGGGGTAATGTTTTAGGGTTTAAGGTAGTGCAGTGGTGTTTGGGTAGTGTAGGGGGTCGTGCTGGGGGTAGTGATTTAGGGTTTAGGGTAGTGCAGTGGTGTTTGGGTAGTGTTTGGGGGTTCGTGCTGGGGGTAGTGTTTTAGGGTTGAGGGTAGTGCACTGGTGTTTGTGTAGTGTAGGGGGTCCTGCTGAGGGTAGTGTTTTAGGGTTTAGGGTAGTGCAGTGGTGTTTGTGTAGTGTAGGGGGTCATGCTGGGGGTAGTGTTTTATGGTTAAGGGTAGTGCAGTGCTGTTTGTGAAGTGTAGGGGGTCGTGTTTTTAAGGTTTAGGGTAGTGCAGTGCTGTTTGGGTAGTGTAGGGGGTCATGCTGGGGGTAGATATTAGGGTTTAGGGTAGTGCAGTGGTGTTTGGGTAGTGTAGGGGGTCGTGCTGGGGATAGATTTAGGGTTTAGGGTAGTGCAGTGGTGTTTGGTTAGTGTAGGGGTTCGTGCTGGGGTAGTGTTTTAGGGTTTAGGGTAGTGCAGTGGTGTTTGGGTAGTGTAGGGGGTCATACTGGGGGTAGTGTTTTAGGGTTTAGGGTAGCGCAGTGGTGTTTGTGTGGTGTAGGGGGTCGTGCTGGGGGTAGTGTTTTAGGGTTTAGGGTAGGGCAGTGGTGTTTGTGTAGTGTAGGGGTCGTGCTGGGGGTAGTGTTTTAGGGTTTAAGGTAGCGCAGTGGTGTTTGAGTACTGTAGGGTGTCGTGCTGGGGGTAGTGTTTTAGGGTTTAGGGTAGTGCAGTGGTGTTTGGGTAGTGTATGGGGTCGTGTTGGGGGTAGTGTTTTAGGGTTAAGGGTACGTGCAGTGATGTTTGCGCAGTGTAGGGGGTCGTGCTGGGGGTTGTGTTTTAGGGTTTAGGGTTCCGCAGTGATGTTTGGGTAGTGTAGGGTTGTCATGCTGGGGTAGTGTTTTAGGGTTTAGGGTAGCGCAGTGGTGTTTTGGTAGTGTAGGGGGTCGTGCTGGGGACAGTGTTTTAGGGTTTAGGGTACCGCAGTGGTGTTTGGGTAGTGTAGGGGGTCATGCTGGGGGTAGTGTTTTAGGGTTTAGGGTACCGCAGTGATGTTTGGGTAGTGTAGGGTGTCGTGCTGGGGGCAGTGTTTTAGGGTTTAGGTTAGTGCCCACTTGTGTTTGGGTAGTATAGGGTGTCGTGCTGGGGGTAGTGTTTTAGGGTTGAGGGTAGCGCAGTGGTGTTTGGGTAGTGTAGGGGGTAGTGCTGGGGGTAGTATTTTAGGGTTTAGGGTAGTGTCAGTGGTGTTTGGGTAGTGTAGGGAGTCGTGCTGGGGGTAGATTTAGGGTTTAGGGTAGTGCAGTGGTGTTTGGGTAGTGTTTGGGGGTTCGTGCTGGGGTTAGTGTTTTACAGTTTAGGGTAGTGCAGTGGTGTTTGTGTAGTGTAGGGGATCATGCTGAGGGTAGTGTTTTAGGGTTTAGGGTAGTGCAGTGGTGTTTGCGTAGTGTAGGGGTCTGGGGGTAGTGTTTTAGAGTTTAGGGTAGTGCAGTAGTGTTTGTGTAGTGTAGGGGGTCGTGCTGGGGATAGTGTTTTAGGGTTAAGGGTAGTGCAGTGGTGTTTGTGTAGTATAGGGGGTCATGCTGGGGTAGTGTTTTAGGGTTTAGGGTAGTGCAGTGGTGTTTGGGTAGTGTAGGGGGTCGTGCTGGGGGTAGATTTCGTGTTTAGGGTAGTGCAGTGGTGTTTGGGTAGTGTAGGGGGTCGTGCTGGGGGTAGTGTTTTAGGGTTAAGGGTAGTGCAGTGGTGTTTGGGTAGTGTAAGGGGTCGTGCTGGGGTAGTGTTTTAGGGTTTAGGGTAGCACAGTGGTGTTTGGGTAGTGTAGGGGTCGTGCTGGGGGTAGTGTTTTAGGGTTTAGGGTAGCACAGCCGTGTTTGGGTAGTGTAGGGGGTCGTGCTGGGGTAGTGTTTTAGGGTTAAGGGTTGTGAAGTGGTGTTTGGGTAGTGTAGGGGGTCGTGCTGGGGTAGTGTTTTAGGGTTTAGGGTAGCACAGTGGTGTTTGGGTAGTGTAGGGGGTCGTGCTGGGGGTAGTGTTTTAGGGTTTAGGGTAGCACAGTGGTGTTTGGGTAGTGTAGGGGGTCGTGCTGGGGGTAGTGTTTTAGGGTTTAGGGTAGCGCAGTGGTGTTTGGGTAGTGTAGGAGGTCATGCTGGGGGTAGTGTTTTAGGGTTTAGGGTACTGCTTTGATGTTTGGGTAGTGTAGGGGGTCGTGCTGTGGGTAGTGTTTTAGGGTTTAGGGTAGCGTAGTGGTGTTTGGGTAGTGTAGGGGGTCGTGCTGGGGGTGGTGTTTTAGGGTTTAGGGTAGCGCAGTGGTGTTTGGGTAGTGTAGAGGGTCGTGCTGGGGGTGGTGTTTTGGGGTTTAGGGTAGCGCAGTTGTGTTTGGGTAGTGTAGGGTGTCGTGCTGGGGGTAGTGTTTTAGTGTTTAGGGTAGCGCATTGGTGTTTGGGTAGTGTAGGGGGTTGTGCTGGGGGTAGAGTTTTAGGGTTTACGGTAGCGTAGTGGTGTTTGGGTAGTGTAGGGGGTTGTGCTGGGGGTAGTGTTTTAGGGTTTAGGGTAGCGCAGTGGTGTTTGGGTAGTATAGGGAGTCGTGATGGGGTAGATTTAGGGTTTAGGATAGTGCAGTGGTATTTGTGTAGTGTAGGGGGTCGTGCTGGGGGTAGTGTTTTAGGGTTTAGTGTAGAGCAGTGTTGTTTGGGTAGTGTAGGGGGTCGTGCTGGGGTAGATTTAGGGTTTAGGGTAGTGCAATGGTGTTTGTGTAGTGTAGGGGGTCGTGCCTGGAGGTAGTGTTTTAGGGTTTAGGGTAGTGCAGTAGTGTTTGTGTAGTGTAGGGGGTCGTGCTGGGGGTAGTGTTTTAGGGTTTAGAGTAGTGCAGTGGTGTTTGTGTAGTGTAGGGGGGTAGTGTTTTAGGGTTTAGGGTAGTGCAGTGGTGTTTGTGTAGTGTAGGGGGTCATGCTGGGGGTAGTGTTTTAGGGTTTTGGGTAGTGCAGTGGTGGTTGTGTAGTGTAGGGGTCGTGCTGGGGTAGTGTTTTAGGGTTTAGGGTAGTGCAGTGGTGTTTGGGTAGTGTAGGGGGTTGTGCTGGGGGTAGTGTTTTAGGGTTTAGGGTAGTGCAGTGGTGTTTGGGTAGTGTATGGGGTCATGCTGGGGGTAGTGTTTAAGGGTTTAGGGTAGTGCAGTGGTGTTTGGGTAGTGTAGGGGGTCGTGCTGGGGGTAGTGTTTTAGGGTTTAGGGTAGTGCAGTGGTGTTTGGGTAGTGTAGGGGGTCATGCTGGGGGTAGATTTAGGGTTTAGGGTAGTGCAGTGGTGTTTGTGTAGTGTAGGGGGTAGTGCTGGGGGTAGTGTTTTAGGGTAGTGCAGTGGTGTTTGGTAGTGTAGGGGGTCGTGCTGGGGGTAGATTTAGGGTTTAGGGTAGTGCAGTGGTGTTTGTGTCGTGAAGGGGTAGTGCTGGGGGTAGTGTTTTAGGGTTGAGGGTAGTGCAGTGGTGTTTGTGTAGTGTAGGGGTGTGCGTGTTTTAGGGTTTAGGATAGTGCAGTGGTGTTTGGGTAGCGTAGGGGGTCGTGTTTTAGGGTTGAGGGTAGTGCAGTGGTGTTTGGGTCGTGTAGGGGGTCGTGTTTTAGGGTTTAGGGTAGCGCA
The DNA here is from genome assembly GCA_963921515.1 of Calotriton arnoldi. Lineage (NCBI taxonomy): Eukaryota > Metazoa > Chordata > Amphibia > Caudata > Salamandridae > Calotriton > Calotriton arnoldi. Next base: position 794,633 of record CAWUFW010008603.1, on the reverse strand, counting down.
GTGGTGTTTGGGTAGTGTAGGGGTTCGTGCTGGGGGTGGTGTTTTAGGGTTTAAGGTAGCGCAGTGGTGTTTGGGTAGTGTAGTGGGTCGTGCTGCGGGTTGATTTAGGGTTTAGGGTAGTGCAGTGGTGTTTGTGTAGTGTAGGGGGTCGTGCTGGGGGTTGTGTTTTAGGGTTTAGGGTAGTGCAGTGGTGTTTGTGGTAGTGTAGGGGGTCGTGCTGGGGGTAGTGTTTACGGTTTAGGGTAGTGCAGTGGTGTTTGGGTAGTGTAGTGGGTCGTGCTGCGGGGTAGATTTTACGGTTTAGGGTAGTGCGGTGGTGTTTGTGTAGTGTAGGGGGTCGTGCTGGGGGCAGTGTATTTAGGGTTTAGGTTAGTGCAGTGGTGTTTGTGTAGTGTAGGGGGTCGTGCTGGGGGTAGTGTTTTAGGGTTTAGGGTAGTGCAGTGGTGTTTGTGTAGTGTAGGGGTTCGTGCTGGGGGTAGTGTTTTAGGGTTTAGGGTAGGGCAGTGGTGTTTGTGTAGTGTAGGGGGTTGTGCTGGGGGTAGTGTTTTAGGGTTTAGGGTAGCGCAGTGGTGTTTGGGTAGTGTAGGGGTCGTGCTGGGGGTAGTGTTTTATGGTTTAGGGTAGCGCAGTGGTGTTTGGGTAGTGTAGGTGGTCGTGCTGGGGGTAGTGTTTTAGGGTTTAGGGTAGTGCAGTGGTGTTTGGGTAGTGTAGGGGGTCGTGCTGGGGGTAGTGTTTTAGGGTTTAGGGTAGTGCAGTGGTGTTTGGGTAGTGTAGGGGGTCATGCTGGGGGTAGTGTTTTAGGGTTTAGGGTAGTGCAGTGGTGTTTGTGTAGTGTAGGGGTGTGCTGGGTGTTTAGGGTTTAGGGTAGTGCAGTGGTGTTTGGGTAGTGGAGGGGGTCGTGCTGGGGGTAGTGTTTTAGGGTTTAGGGTAGTGCAGTGGTGTTTGGGTAGTGTAGGAGGTCGTGCTGGGGGTAGTGTTTTAGGGTTTAGGGTAGTGCAGTGGTGTTTGGGTAGTGTAGGGGGTCGTGCTGGGGGTAGTGTTTTAGGGTTTAGGGTAGTGCAGTGGTGTTTGGGTAGTGTAGGGGGTCATGCTGGGGGTAGTGTTTTAGGGTTTAGGGTAGTGCAGTGGTGTTTGGGTAGTGTAGAGGGTCATGCTGGGGTAGTGTTTTAGGGTTTAGTGTAGTGACAGTGGTGTTTGTGTAGTGTAGGGGGTCGTGCTAGGGGTAGTGTTTTAGGGTTTAGGGTAGTGCAGTGGTGTTTGTGTAGTGTAGGGGGTCATGCTGGGGGTAGTGTTTTAGGGTTTAGGGTAGTGCAGTGGTGTTTGTGTAGTGTAGGGGGTTGTGCTGGGGGTAGTGTTTTAGGGTTTAGGGTAGTGCAGTGGTGTTTGGGTTGTGTCGGGGGTCATGCCTGGGGTAGATTATAGGGTTTAGGGTAGGGCAGTGGTGTTTGTGTAGTGTAGGGGGTTGTGCTGGGGTAGTGTTTTAGGGTTTAGGTGCAGTGGTATTTGTGTAGTGTAGGGGGACGTGCTGGGGGTAGTGTTTTAGGGTTTAGGGCAGTGCAGTGGTGTTTGTGTAGTGTAGGGGGTCGTGCTGGAGGTAGTGTTTTAGGGTTTAGGGCAGTGCAGTGGTGTTTGTGTAGTGTAGGGGGTCGTGCTGTGGGTAGTGTTTTAGGGTTTAGGGCAGTGCAGTGGTGTTTGGTTAGTGTAGGGGTCATGCTGGGGGTAATGTTAGGGTTTAAGGTAGTGCAGTGGTGTTTGGGTAGTGTAGGGGGTCGTTCTGGGGGTAGATTTAGGGTTTAGGGTAGTGCAGTGGTGTTTGGGTAGTGTTTGGGGGTTCGTGCTGGGGGTAGTGTTTTAGGGTTGAGGGTAGTGCAGTGGTGTTTGTGTAGTGTAGGGGGTCCTGCTGAGGGTAGTGTTTTAGGGTTTAGGGTAGTGCAGTGGTGTTTGTGTAGTGTAGGGGGTCATGCTAGGGGTAGTGTTTTATGGTTAAGGGTAGTGCAGTGCTGTTTGTGAAGTGTAGGGGGTCGTGTGTTTTAGGGTTTAGGGTAGTGCAGTGCTGTTTGGGTAGTGTAGGGGGTCGTGCTGGGGGTAGATATAGGGTTTAGGGTAGTGCAGTGGTGTTTGGTTAGTGTAGGGGTTCGTGCTGGGGTAGTGTTTTAGGGTTTAGGGTAGTGCAGTGGTGTTTGGGTAGTGTAGGGGGTCATGCTGGGGTAGTGTTTTAGGGTTTAGGGTAGCGCAGTGGTGTTTGTGTGGTGTAGGGGGTCGTGCTGGGGGTAGTGTTTTAGGGTTTAGGGTAGGGCAGTGGTGTTTGTGTAGTGTAGGGTGTCGTGCTGGGGGTAGTGTTTTAGGGTTTAGGGTAGCGCAGTGGTGTTTGGGTAGTGTATGGGGTCGTGCTGGGGGTAGTGTTTTAGGGTTAAGGGTACCGCAGTGATGTTTGCGCAGTGTAGGGGGTCGTGCTGGGGGTTGTGTTTTAGGGTTTAGGGTTGCGCAGTGATGTTTGTGTGGTGTAGGCGGTCGTGCTGGGGTAGTGTTTTAGGATTTAGGGTAGCGCAGTGGTGTTTGAGTAGTGTAGGGTGTCGTGCTGGGGGTAGTTTTTTAGGGTTTAGGGTAGCGCAGTGGTGTTTGGGTAGTGTATGGGGTCGTGCTGGGGGTAGTGTTTTAGGGTTAAGGGTACCGCAGTGATGTTTGCGCAGTGTAGGGGGTCGTGCTGGGGGTTGTGTTTTAGGGTTTAGGGTTCCGCAGTGATGTTTGGGTAGTGTAGGTTGTCATGCTGGGGTAGTGTTTTAGGGTTTAGAGTAGCGCAGTGGTGTTTGGGTAGTGTAGGGGGTCGTGCTGGGGATAGTGTTTTAGGGTTTAGGGTACCGCAGTGGTGTTTGGGTAGTGTAGGGGGTGGTGCTGGGGGTAGATTTAGGGTTTAGGGTAGTGTCAGTGGTGTTTGGGTAGTGTAGTGAGTCGTGCTGGGGGTAGATTTAGGGTTTAGGGTAGTGCAGTGGTGTTTGAGTAGTGTTTGGGGGTTCATGCTGGGGTTGTGTTTTACAGTTTAGGGTAGTGCAGTGGTGTTTGTGTAGTGTAGGGGATTGTGCTGAGGGTAGTGTTTTAGGGTTTAGGGTAGTGCAGTGGTGTCTGTGTAGTGGGTAATGTTTTAGAGTTTAGGGTAGTGCAGTAGTGTTTGTGTAGTGTAGGGGGTCGTGCTGGGGATAGTGTTTTAGGGTTAAGGGTAGTGCAGTGGTGTTTGTGTAATATAGGGGGTCATGTTTTAGGGTTTAGGGTAGAGCAGTTGTGTTTGGGTAGTGTAGGGGGTCGTACTGGGGGTAGATTTCATGTTTAGGGTAGTGCAGTGGTGTTTGGGTAGTGTAGGGGGTCGTGCTGGGGTAGTGTTTTAGGGTTAAGGGTAGTGCAGTGGTGTTTGGGTAGTGTAAGGGGTCGTGCTGGGGTAGTGTTTTAGGGTTTAGGGTAGCACAGTGGTGTTTGGGTAGTGTAGGGGTCGTGCTGGGGGTAGTGTTTTAGGGTTTAGGGTAGCACACCTGTTTGGGTAGTGTAGGGGGTCGTGCTGGGTAGTGTTTTAGGGTTAAGGGTTGTGCAGTGGTGTTTGGGTAGTGTAGGGGGTCGTGCTGGGGTAGTGTTTTAGGGTTTAGGGTAGCACAGTGGTGTTTGGGTAGTGTAGGGGGTCGTGCTGTGGGTAGTCTTTTAGGGTTTAGGGTAGCACAGTGGTCTTTGGGTAGTGTAGGGGGTCGTGCTGGGGGGTAGTGTTTTAGGGTTTAGGGTAGCGCAGTGGTGTTTGGGTAGTGTAGGAGGTCATGCTGGGGGTAGTGTTTTAGGGTTTAGGGTACTGCTTTGATGTTTGGGTAGTGTAGGGGGTCGTGCTGTGGGTAGTGTTTTAGGGTTTAGGGTAGCGTAGTGGTGTTTGGGTAGTGTAGGGGGTCGTGCTGGGGGTGGTGTTTTAGGGTTTAGGGTAGCGCAGTGGTGTTTGGGTAGTGTAGAGGGTCGTGCTGGGGGTGGTGTTTTGGGGTTTAGGGTAGCGCAGTTGTGTTTGGGTAGTGTAGGGTGTCGTGCTGGGGGTAGTGTTTTAGTGTTTAGGGTAGCGCATTGGTGTTTGGGTAGTGTAGGGGGTTGTGCTGGGGGTAGAGTTTTAGGGTTTACGGTAGCGTAGTGGTGTTTGGGTAGTGTAGGGGGTTGTGCTGGGGGTAGTGTTTTAGGGTTTAGGGTAGCGCAGTGGTGTTTGGGTAGTATAGGGAGTCGTGATGGGGTAGAGTTTAGGGTTTAGGATAGTGCAGTGGTATTTGTGTAGTGTAGGGGGTCGTGCTGGGGGTAGTGTTTTAGGGTTTAGTGTAGTGCAGTGTTGTTTGGGTAGTGTAGGGGGTCGTGCTGGGGGTAGATTTAGGGTTTAGGTAGTGCAATGGTGTTTGTGTAGTGTAGGGGTCGGCCTGGGGGTAGTGTTTTAGGGTTTAGGGTAGTGCAGTAGTGTTTGTGTAGTGTAGGGGGTCGTGCTGGGGGTAGTGTTTTAGGGTTTAGAGTAGTGCAGTGGTGTTTGTGTAGTGTAGGGGTGGTAGTGTTTTAGGGTTTAGGGTAGTGCAGTGGTGTTTGTGTAGTGTAGGGGGTCATGCTGGGGGTAGTGTTTTAGGGTTTAGGGTAGTGCAGTGGTGGTTGTGTAGTGTAGGGGTGTCGTGTTTTAGGGTTTAGGGTAGTGCAGTGGTGTTTGGGTAGTGTAGGGGGTTGTGCTGGGGGTAGTGTTTTAGGGTTTAGGGTAGTGCAGTGGTGTTTGGGTAGTGTATGGGGTCATGCTGGGGGTAGTGTTTAAGGGTTTAGGGTAGTGCAGTGGTGTTTGGGTAGTGTAGGGGGTCGTGCTGGGGGTAGTGTTTTAGGGTTTAGGGTAGTGCAGTGGTGTTTGGGTAGTGTAGGGGGTCATGCTGGGGGTAGATTTAGGGTTTAGGGTAGTGCAGTGGTGTTTGTGTAGTGTAGGGGGTAGTGCTGGGGGTAGTGTTTTAGGGTAGTGCAGTGGTGTTTGGTAGTGTAGGGGTCGTGCTGGGGGTAGATTTAGGGTTTAGGGTAGTGCAGTGGTGTTTGTGTCGTGAAGGGGGTAGTGCTGGGGGTAGTGTTTTAGGGTTGAGGGTAGTGCAGTGGTGTTTGTGTAGTGTAGGGGTCGTGTTTTAGGGTTTAGGATAGTGCAGTGGTGTTTGGGTAGCGTAGGGGGTCGTGTTTTAGGGTTGAGGGTAGTGCAGTGGTGTTTGGGTCGTGTAGGGGGTCGTGCTGGGGGTAGATTTAGGGTTTAGGGTAGTGCAGTGGTGTTCGGTTAGTGTAGGGGGTCGAGCTGGGGGTAGTGTTTTAGGGTTTAGGATAGCGCAGTGGTGTTTGTGTAGTGTAGGGGGTCATGATGGGGGTAGTGTTTTAGGGTTTAGGGTAGCACAGTGGTGTTTGTGTAGTGTAGGGGGTCATGCTGGGGGTAGTGTTTTAAGGTTTAGGGTAGCGCAGTGGTGTTTGGGTAGTGTAGGGGGTCGTGTTTTAGGGTTTAGGGTAGCGCAGTGGTGTTTGGGTAGTGTAGGGGGTCGTGCTGGGGGTGGTGTTTTAGTGTTTAAGGTAGCGCAGTGGTGTTTGGGTAGTGTAGTGGGTCGTGCTGCGGGTAGATTTAGGGTTTAGGGTAGTGCAGTGATGTTTGTGTAGTGTAGGGGTCGTGCTGGGGGTAGTGTTTTAGGGTTTAGGGTAGTGCAGTGGTGTTTTGGTAGTGTAGGGGGTCGTGCTGGGGGTAGATTTAGGGTTTAGGTAGTGCAATGGTGTTTGTGTAGTGTAGGGGTCGGCCTGGGGGTAGTGTATTAGGGTTTAGGGTAGTGCAGTAGTGTTTGTGTAGTGTAGGGGGTCGTGCTGGGGGTAGTGTTTTAGGGTTTAGAGTAGTGCAGTGGTGTTTGTGTAGTGTAGGGGGTAGTGTTTTAGGGTTTAGGGTAGTGCAGTGGTGTTTGTGTAGTGTAGGGGGTCATGCTGGGGGTAGTGTTTTAGGGTTTTGGGTAGTGCAGTGGTGGTTGTGTAGTGTAGGGGGTCGTGTTTTAGGGTTTAGGGTAGTGCAGTGGTGTTTGGGTAGTGTAGGGGGTTGTGCTGGGGGTAGTGTTTTAGGGTTTAGGGTAGTGCAGTGGTGTTTGGGTAGTGTATGGGGTCATGCTGGGGGTAGTGTTTAAGGGTTTAGGGTAGTGCAGTGGTGTTTGGGTAGTGTAGGGGGTCGTGCTGGGGGTAGTGTTTTAGGGTTTAGGGTAGTGCAGTGGTGTTTGGGTAGTGTAGGGGGTCATGCTGGGGGTAGATTTAGGGTTTAGGGTAGTGCAGTGGTGTTTGTGTAGTGTAGGGGGTAGTGCTGGGGGTAGTGTTTTAGGGTAGTGCAGTGGTGTTTGGTAGTGTAGGGGGTCGTGCTGGGGGTAGATTTAGGGTTTAGGGTAGGCAGTGGTGTTTGTGTCGTGAAGGGGGTAGTGCTGGGGGTAGTGTTTTAGGGTTGAGGGTAGTGCAGTGGTGTTTGTGTAGTGTAGGGGGTCGTGTTTTAGGGTTTAGGATAGTGCAGTGGTGTTTGGGTAGCGTAGGGGGTCGTGTTTTAGGGTTGAGGGTAGTGCAGTGGTGTTTGGGTCGTGTAGGGGGTCGTGTTTTAGGGTTTAGGGTAGCGCAGTGGTGTTTGGGTAGTGTAGGGGGTCGTGCTGGGGGTGGTGTTTTAGTGTTTAAGGTAGCGCAGTGGTGTTTGGGTAGTGTAGTGGGTCGTGCTGCGGGTAGATTTAGGGTTTAGGGTAGTGCAGTGATGTTTGTGTAGTGTAGGGGTCGTGCTGGGGGTAGTGTTTTAGGGTTTAGGGTAGTGCAGTGGTGTTTTGGTAGTGTAGGGGGTCGTGCTGGGGGTAGATTTACGGTTTAGGGTAGTGCAGTGGTGTTTTGGTAGTGTAGTGGGTCGTGCTGCGGGTAGATTTACGGTTTAGGGTAGTGCGGTGGTTTTTGTGTAGTGTAGGGGGTCGTGCTGGGGGCAGTGTTTTAGGGTTTAGGTTAGTGCAGTGGTGTTTGTGTAGTGTAGGGGGTCGTGCTGGGGGTAGTGTTTTAGGGTTTAGGGTAGTGCAGTGGTGTTTGTGTAGTGTAGGGGTTCGTGCTGGGGGCAGTGTTTTAGGGTTTAGGGTAGGGCAGTGGTGTTTGTGTAGTGTAGGGGGTTGTGCTGGGGGTAGTGTTTTAGGGTTTAGGGTAGCGCAGTGGTGTTTGGGTAGTGTAGGGGGTCGTGCTGGGGGTAGTGTTTTATGGTTTAGGGTAGCGCAGTGGTGTTTGGGTAGTGTAGGTGGTCGTGCTGGGGGTAGTGTTTTAGGGTTTAGGGTAGTGCAGTGGTGTTTGGGTAGTGAAGGGGGTCGTGCTGGGGGTAGTGTTTTAGGGTTTAGGGTAGTGCAGTGGTGTTTGGGTAGTGTAGGGGGTCATGCTGGGGGTAGTGTTTTAGGGTTTAGGGTAGTGCAGTGGTGTTTGTGTAGTGTAGGGGGGCCGGTTTTAGGGTTTAGGGTAGTGCAGTGGTGTATGGGTAGTGGAGGGGGTCGTGCTGGGGGTAGTGTTTTAGGGTTTAGGGTAGTGCAGTGGTGTTTGGGTAGTGTAGGAGGTCGTGCTGGGGGTAGTGTTTTAGGGTTTAGGGTAGTGCAGTGGTGTTTTGGTAGTGTAGGGGGTCGTGCTGGGGGTAGTGTTTTAGGGTTTAGGGTAGTGCAGTGGTGTTTGGGTAGTGTAGGGGGTCATGCTGGGGGTAGTGTTTTAGGGTTTAGGGTAGTGCATTGGTGTTTGGGTAGTGTAGAGGGTCATGCTGGGGGTAGTGTTTTTGGGTTTAGTGTAGGACAGTGGTGTTTGTGTAGTGTAGGGGGTCGTGCTAGGGGTAGTGTTTTAGGGTTTAGGGTAGTGCAGTGGTGTTTGTGTAGTGTAGGGGGTCATGCTGGGGGTAGTGTTTTAGGGTTTAGGGTAGTGCAGTGGTGTTTGTGTAGTGTAGGGGGTTGTGCTGGGGGTAGTGTTTTAGGGTTTAGGGTAGTGCAGTGGTGTTTGGGTTGTGTCGGGGTCATGCCTGGGGTAGATATAGGGTTTAGGGTAGGGCAGTGGTGTTTGTGTAGTGTAGGGGGTTGTGCTGGGGTAGTGTTTTAGGGTTTAGTGCAGTGGTATTTGTGTAGTGTAGGGGGACGTGCTGGGGGTAGTGTTTTAGGGTTTAGGGCAGTGCAGTGGTGTTTGTGTAGTGTAGGGGGTCGTGCTGGAGGTAGTGTTTTAGGGTTTAGGGCAGTGCAGTGGTGTTTGTGTAGTGTAGGGGGTCGTGCTGTGCGTAGTGTTTTAGGGTTTAGGGCAGTGCAGTGGTGTTTGGTTAGTGTAGGGGTCATGCTGGGGGTAATGTTAGGGTTTAAGGTAGTGCAGTGGTGTTTGGGTAGTGTAGGGGGTCGTTCTGGGGGTAGATTTAGGGTTTAGGGTAGTGCAGTGGTGTTTGGGTAGTGTTTGGGGGTTCGTGCTGGGGGTAGTGTTTTAGGGTTGAGGGTAGTGCAGTGGTGTTTGTGTAGTGTAGGGGGTCCTGCTGAGGGTAGTGTTTTAGGGTTTAGGGTAGTGCAGTGGTGTTTGTGTAGTGTAGGGGGTCATGCTAGGGGTAGTGTTTTATGGTTAAGGGTAGTGCAGTGCTGTTTGTGAAGTGTAGGGGGTCGAGTGTTTTAGGGTTTAGGGTAGTGCAGTGCTGTTTGGGTAGTGTAGGGGGTCGTGCTGGGGGTAGATATAGGGTTTAGGGTAGTGCAGTGGTGTTTGGTTAGTGTAGGGGTTCGTGCTGGGGTAGTGTTTTAGGGTTTAGGGTAGTGCAGTGGTGTTTGGGTAGTGTAGGGGGTCATGCTGGGGTAGTGTTTTAGGGTTTAGGGTAGCGCAGTGGTGTTTGTGTGGTGTAGGGGGTCGTGCTGGGGTAGTGTTTTAGGGTTTAGGGTAGGGCAGTGGTGTTTGTGTAGTGTAGGGTGTTGTGCTGGGGGTAGTGTTTTAGGGTTTAGGGTAGCGCAGTGGTGTTTGGGTAGTGTATGGGGTCGTGCTGGGGGTAGTGTTTTAGGGTTAAGGGTACCGCAGTGATGTTTGCGCAGTGTAGGGGGTCGTGCTGGGGGTTGTGTTTTAGGGTTTAGGGTTCCGCAGTGATGTTTGTGTGGTGTAGGCGGTCGTGCTGGGGTAGTGTTTTAGGATTTAGGGTAGCGCAGTGGTGTTTGAGTAGTGTAGGGTGTCGTGCTGGGGGTAGTTTTAGGGTTTAGGGTAGCGCAGTGGTGTTTGGGTAGTGTATGGGGTCGTGCTGGGGGTAGTGTTTTAGGGTTAAGGGTACCGCAGTGATGTTTGTGCAGTGTAGGGGGTCGTGCTGGGGGTTGTGTTTTAGGGTTTAGGGTTCTGCAGTGATGTTTGGGTAGTGTAGGTTGTCATGCTGGGGTAGTGTTTTAGGGTTTAGCGTAGCGCAGTGGTGTTTGGGTAGTGTAGGGGGTCGTGCTGGGGATAGTGTTTTAGGGTTTAGGGTACCGCAGTGGTGTTTGGGTAGTGTAGGGGGTGGTGCTGGGGGTAGATTTAGGGTTTAGGGTAGGTCAGTGGTGTTTGGGTAGTGTAGTGAGTCGTGCTGGGGGTAGATTTAGGGTTTAGGGTAGTGCAGTGGTGTTTGAGTAGTGTTTGGGGGTTCATGCTGGGGTTGTGTTTTACAGTTTAGGGTAGTGCAGTGGTGTTTGTGTAGTGTAGGGGATTGTGCTGAGGGTAGTGTTTTAGGGTTTAGGGTAGTGCAGTGGTGTCTGTGTAGTGGGTAATGTTTTAGAGTTTAGGGTAGTGCAGTAGTGTTTGTGTAGTGTAGGGGGTCGTGCTGGGGATAGTGTTTTAGGGTTAAGGGTAGTGCAGTGGTGTTTGTGTAGTATAGGGGGTCGGTAGTGTTTTAGGGTTTAGGGTAGAGCAGTTGTGTTTGGGTAGTGTAGGGGGTCGTACTGGGGTAGATTTCATATTTAGGGTAGTGCAGTGGTGTTTGGGTAGTGTAGGGGGTCGTGCTGGGGTAGTGTTTTAGGGTTAAGGGTAGTGCAGTGGTGTTTGGGTAGTGTAAGGGGTCGTGCTGGGGTAGTGTTTTAGGGTTTAGGGTAGCACAGTGGTGTTTGGGTAGTGTAGGGGTCGTGCTGGGGGTAGTGTTTTAGGGTTTAGGGTAGCACACCTGTTTGGGTAGTGTAGGGGGTCGTGCTGGGTAGTGTTTTAGGGTTAAGGGTTGTGAAGTGGTGTTTGGGTAGTGTAGGGGGTCGTGCTGGGGTAGTGTTTTAGGGTTTAGGGTAGCACAGTGGTGTTTGTGTAGTGTAGGGGTCGTGCTGGGGGTAGTGTTTTAGGGTTTAGGGTAGCACAGTGGTGTTTGGGTAGTGTAGGGGGTCGTGCTGGGGGTAGTGTTTTAGGGTTTAGGGTAGCGCAGTGGTGTTTGGGTAGTGTAGGAGGTCATGCTGGGGGTAGTGTTTTAGGGTTTAGGGTACTGCTTTGATGTTTGGGTAGTGTAGGGGGTCGTGCTGTGGGTAGTGTTTTAGGGTTTAGGGTAGCGTAGTGGTGTTTGGGTAGTGTAGGGGGTCGTGCTGGGGGTGGTGTTTTAGGGTTTAGGGTAGCGCAGTGGTGTTTGGGTAGTGTAGAGGGTCGTGCTGGGGGTGGTGTTTTGGGGTTTTGGGTAGCGCAGTTGTGTTTGGGTAGTGTAGGGTGTCGTGCTGGGGGTAGTGTTTTAGTGTTTAGGGTAGCGCATTGGTGTTTGGGTAGTGTAGGGGGTTGTGCTGGGGGTAGAGTTTTAGGGTTTACGGTAGCGTAGTGGTGTTTGGGTAGTGTAGGGGTTGTGCTGGGGGTAGTGTTTTAGGGTTTAGGGTAGCGCAGTGGTGTTTGGGTAGTATAGGGAGTCGTGATGGGGTAGATTTAGGGTTTAGGATAGTGCAGTGGTATTTGTGTAGTGTAGGGGGTCGTGCTGGGGGTAGTGTTTTAGGGTTTAGTGTAGTGCAGTGTTGTTTGGGTAGTGTAGGGGTCGTGCTGGGGGTAGATTTAGGGTTTAGGTAGTGCAATGGTGTTTGTGTAGTGTAGGGGTCGGCCTGGGGGTAGTGTTTTAGGGTTTAGGGTAGTGCAGTAGTGTTTGTGTAGTGTAGGGGGTCGTGCTGGGGGTAGTGTTTTAGGGTTTAGAGTAGTGCAGTGGTGTTTGTGTAGTGTATGGGGGTAGTGTTTTAGGGTTTAGGGTAGTGCAGTGGTGTTTGTGTAGTGTAGGGGGTCATGCTGGGGGTAGTGTTTTAGGGTTTTGGGTAGTGCAGTGGTGGTTGTGTAGTGTAGGGGAGTCGTGTTTTAGGGTTTAGGGTAGTGCAGTGGTGTTTGGGTAGTGTAGGGGGTTGTGCTGGGGGTAGTGTTTTAGGGTTTAGGGTAGTGCAGTGGTGTTTGGGTAGTGTATGGGGTCATGCTGGGGGTAGTGTTTAAGGGTTTAGGGTAGTGCAGTGGTGTTTGGGTAGTGTAGGGGGTCGTGCTGGGGGTAGTGTTTTAGGGTTTAGGGTAGTGCAGTGGTGTTTGGGTAGTGTAGGGGGTCATGCTGGGGGTAGATTTAGGGTTTAGGGTAGTGCAGTGGTGTTTGTGTAGTGTAGGGGGTAGTGCTGGGGGTAGTGTTTTAGGGTAGTGCAGTGGTGTTTGGTAGTGTAGGGGGTCGTGCTGGGGGTAGATTTAGGGTTTAGGGTAGGCAGTGGTGTTTGTGTCGTGTAGGGGGTAGTGCTGGGGGTAGTGTTTTAGGGTTGAGGGTAGTGCAGTGGTGTTTGTGTAGTGTAGGGGGTGCGTGTTTTAGGGTTTAGGATAGTGCAGTGGTGTTTGGGTAGCGTAGGGGGTCGTGTTTTAGGGTTGAGGGTAGTGCAGTGGTGTTTGGGTCGTGTAGGGGGTCGTGCTGGGGGTAGTATTTAGGGTTTAGGGTAGTGCAGTGGTGTTCGGTTAGTGTAGGGGGTCGAGCTGGGGGTAGTGTTTTAGGGTTTAGGATAGCGCAGTGGTGTTTGTGTAGTGTAGGGGGTCATGATGGGGGTAGTGTTTTAGGGTTTAGGGTAGCACAGTGGTGTTTGTGTAGTGTAGGGGGTCATGCTGGGGGTAGTGTTTTAAGGTTTAGGGTAGCGCAGTGGTGTTTGGGTAGTGTAGGGGGTCGTGTTTTAGGGTTTAGGGTAGCGCAGTGGTGTTTGGGTAGTGTAGGGGGTCGTGCTGGGGGTGGTGTTTTAGTGTTTAAGGTAGCGCAGTGGTGTTTGGGTAGTGTAGTGGGTCGTGCTGCGGGTAGATTTAGGGTTTAGGGTAGTGCAGTGATGTTTGTGTAGTGTAGGGGTCGTGCTGGGGGTAGTGTTTTAGGGTTTAGGGTAGTGCAGTGGTGTTTTGGTAGTGTAGGGGGTCGTGCTGGGGGTAGATTTACGGTTTAGGGTAGTGCAGTGGTGTTTTGGTAGTGTAGTGGGTCGTGCTGCGGGTAGATTTACGGTTTAGGGTAGTGCGGTGGTGTTTGTGTAGTGTAGGGGGTCGTGCTGGGGGCAGTGTTTTAGGGTTTAGGTTAGTGCAGTGGTGTTTGTGTAGTGTAGGGGGTCGTGCTGGGGGTAGTGTTTTAGGGTTTAGGGTAGTGCAGTGGTGTTTGTGTAGTGTAGGGGTTCGTGCTGGGGGCAGTGTTTTAGGGTTTAGGGTAGGGCAGTGGTGTTTGTGTAGTGTAGGGGGTTGTGCTGGGGGTAGTGTTTTAGGGTTTAGGGTAGCGCAGTGGTGTTTGGGTAGTGTAGGGGTCGTGCTGGGGGTAGTGTTTTATGGTTTAGGGTAGCGCAGTGGTGTTTGGGTAGTGTAGGTGGTCGTGCTGGGGGTAGTGTTTTAGGGTTTAGGGTAGTGCAGTGGTGTTTGGGTAGTGAAGGGGGTCGTGCTGGGGGTAGTGTTTTAGGGTTTAGGGTAGTGCAGTGGTGTTTGGGTAGTGTAGGGGGTCATGCTGGGGGTAGTGTTTTAGGGTTTAGGGTAGTGCAGTGGTGTTTGTGTAGTGTAGGGGGGCTGGTTTTAGGGTTTAGGGTAGTGCAGTGGTGTATGGGTAGTGGAGGGGGTCGTGCTGGGGGTAGTGTTTTAGGGTTTAGGGTAGTGCAGTGGTGTTTGGGTAGTGTAGGAGGTCGTGCTGGGGGTAGTGTTTTAGGGTTTAGGGTAGTGCAGTGGTGTTTTGGTAGTGTAGGGGGTCGTGCTGGGGGTAGTGTTTTAGGGTTTAGGGTAGTGCAGTGGTGTTTGGGTAGTGTAGGGGGTCATGCTGGGGGTAGTGTTTTAGGGTTTAGGGTAGTGCATTGGTGTTTGGGTAGTGTAGAGGGTCATGCTGGGGTAGTGTTTTTGGGTTTAGTGTAGGACAGTGGTGTTTGTGTAGTGTAGGGGGTCGTGCTAGGGGTAGTGTTTTAGGGTTTAGGGTAGTGCAGTGGTGTTTTTGTAGTGTAGGGGGTCATGCTGGGGGTAGTGTTTTAGGGTTTAGGGTAGTGCAGTGGTGTTTGTGTAGTGTAGGGGGTTGTGCTGGGGGTAGTGTTTTAGGGTTTAGGGTAGTGCAGTGGTGTTTGGGTTGTGTCGGGGGTCATGCCTGGGGTAGATATAGGGTTTAGGGTAGGGCAGTGGTGTTTGTGTAGTGTAGGGGTTGTGCTGGGGTAGTGTTTTAGGGTTTAGTGCAGTGGTATTTGTGTAGTGTAGGGGGACGTGCTGGGGGTAGTGTTTTAGGGTTTAGGGCAGTGCAGTGGTGTTTGTGTAGTGTAGGGGGTCGTGCTGGAGGTAGTGTTTTAGGGTTTAGGGCAGTGCAGTGGTGTTTGTGTAGTGTAGGGGGTCGTGCTGTCGTAGTGTTTTAGGGTTTAGGGCAGTGCAGTGGTGTTTGGTTAGTGTAGGGGTCATGCTGGGGGTAATGTTAGGGTTTAAGGTAGTGCAGTGGTGTTTGGGTAGTGTAGGGGGTCGTTCTGGGGGTAGATTTAGGGTTTAGGGTAGTGCAGTGGTGTTTGGGTAGTGTTTGGGGGTTCGTGCTGGGGGTAGTGTTTTAGGGTTGAGGGTAGTGCAGTGGTGTTTGTGTAGTGTAGGGGGTCCTGCTGAGGGTAGTGTTTTAGGGTTTAGGGTAGTGCAGTGGTGTTTGTGTAGTGTAGGGGGTCATGCTAGGGGTAGTGTTTTATGGTTAAGGGTAGTGCAGTGCTGTTTGTGAAGTGTAGGGGGTCGTGTTTTAGGGTTTAGGGTAGTGCAGTGCTGTTTGGGTAGTGTAGGGGGTCGTGCTGGGGGTAGATATAGGGTTTAGGGTAGTGCAGTGGTGTTTGGGTAGTGTAGGGGGTCGTGCTGGGGGTAGATTTAGGGTTTAGAGGTAGTGCAGTGGTGTTTGGTTAGTGTAGGGGTTCGTGCTGGGGGTAGTGTTTTAGGGTTTAGGGTAGTGCAGTGGTGTTTGGGTAGTGTAGGGGGTCATGCTGGGGTAGTGTTTTAGGGTTTAGGGTAGCGCAGTGGTGTTTGTGTGGTGTAGGGGGTCGTGCTGGGGGTAGTGTTTTAGGGTTTAGGGTAGGGCAGTGGTGTTTGTGTAGTGTAGGGTGTCGTGCTGGGGGTAGTGTTTTAGGGTTTAGGGTAGCGCAGTGGTGTTTGGGTAGTGTATGGGGTCGTGCTGGGGGTAGTGTTTTAGGGTTAAGGGTACCGCAGTGATGTTTGCGCAGTGTAGGGGGTCGTGCTGGGGGTTGTGTTTTAGGGTTTAGGGTTCCGCAGTGATGTTTGTGTGGTGTAGGCGGTCGTGCTGGGGTAGTGTTTTAGGATTTAGGGTAGCGCAGTGGTGTTTGAGTAGTGTAGGGTGTCGTGCTGGGGGTAGTTTTTAGGGTTTAGGGTAGCGCAGTGGTGTTTGGGTAGTGTATGGGGTCGTGCTGGGGGTAGTGTTTTAGGGTTAAGGGTACCGCAGTGATGTTTGTGCAGTGTAGGGGGTCGTGCTGGGGGTTGTGTTTTAGGGTTTAGGGTTCCGCAGTGATGTTTGGGTAGTGTAGGTTGTCATGCTGGGGTAGTGTTTTAGGGTTTAGAGTAGCGCAGTGGTGTTTGGGTAGTGTAGGGGGTCATGCTGGGGATAGTGTTTTAGGGTTTAGGGTACCGCAGTGGTGTTTGGGTAGTGTAGGGGGTCATGCTGGGGGTAGTGTTTTAGGGTTTAGGGTACCGCAGTGATGTTTGGGTAGTGTAGGGTGTCGTGCTGGGGGCAGTGTTTTAGGGTTTAGGTTAGCCCACTTGTGTTTGGGTAGTATAGGGTGTCGTGCTGGGGGTAGTGTTTTAGGGTTGAGGGTAGCGCAGTGGTGTTTGGGTAGTGTAGGGGGTAGTGCTGGGGGTAGATTTAGGGTTTAGGGTAGGTCAGTGGTGTTTGGGTAGTGTAGGGAGTCATGCTGGGGGTAGATTTAGGGTTTAGGGTAGTGCAGTGGTGTTTGAGTAGTGTTTGGGGGTTCATGCTGGGGTTGTGTTTTACAGTTTAGGGTAGTGCAGTGGTGTTTGTGTAGTGTAGGGGATTGTGCTGAGGGTAGTGTTTTAGGGTTTAGGGTAGTGCAGTGGTGTCTGTGTAGTGGGTAATGTTTTAGAGTTTAGGGTAGTGCAGTAGTGTTTGTGTAGTGTAGGGGGTCGTGCTGGGGATAGTGTTTTAGGGTTAAGGGTAGTGCAGTGGTGTTTGTGTAGTATAGGGGGTCATGTTTTAGGGTTTAGGGTAGAGCAGTTGTGTTTGGGTAGTGTAGGGGGTCGTACTGGGGGTAGATTTCATGTTTAGGGTAGTGCAGTGGTGTTTGGGTAGTGTAGGGGGTCGTGCTGGGGTAGTGTTTTAGGGTTAAGGGTAGTGCAGTGGTGTTTGGGTAGTGTAAGGGGTCGTGCTGGGGTAGTGTTTTAGGGTTTAGGGTAGCACAGTGGTGTTTGGGTAGTGTAGGGGTCGTGCTGGGGGTATTGTTTTAGGGTTTAAGGTAGCACACCTGTTTGGGTAGTGTAGGGGGTCATGCTGGGTAGTGTTTTAGGGTTAAGGGTTGTGCAGTGGTGTTTGGGTAGTGTAGGGGGTCGTGCTGGGGTAGTGTTTTAGGGTTTAGGGTAGCACAGTGGTGTTTGGGTAGTGTAGTGGTCGTGCTGGGGGTAGTGTTTTAGGGTCTAGGGTAGCACAGTGGTGTTTGGGTAGTGTAGGGGGTCGTGCTGGGGGTAGTGTTTTAGGGTTTAGGGTAGCGCAGTGGTGTCTGGGTAGTGTAGGAGGTCATGCTGGGGGTAGTGTTTTAGGGTTTAGGGTACTGCTTTGATGTTTGGGTAGTGTAGGGGGTCGTGCTGTGGGTAGTGTTTTAGGGTTTAGGGTAGCGTAGTGGTGTTGGGGTAGTGTAGGGGGTCGTGCTGGGGGTGGTGTTTTAGGGTTTAGGGTAGCGCAGTGGTGTTTGGGTAGTGTAGAGGGTCGTGCTGGGGGTGGTGTTTTGGGGTTTTGGGTAGCGCAGTTGTGTTTGGGTAGTGTAGGGTGTCGTGCTGGGGGTAGTGTTTTAGTGTTTAGGGTAGCGCATTGGTGTTTGGGTAGTGTAGGGGGTTGTGCTGGGGGTAGAGTTTTAGGGTTTACGGTAGCGTAGTGGTGTTTGGGTAGTGTAGGGGGTTGTGCTGGGGGTAGTGTTTTAGGGTTTAGGGTAGCGCAGTGGTGTTTGGGTAGTATAGGGAGTCGTGATGGGGTAGATTTAGGGTTTAGGATAGTGCAGTGGTATTTGTGTAGTGTAGGGGGTTGTGCTGGGGGTAGTGTTTTAGGGTTTAGTGTAGTGCAGTGGTGTTTGGGTAGTGTAGGGGGTCATGCTGGGGGTAGATTTAGGGTTTAGGTAGTGCAATGGTGTTTGTGTAGTGTAGGGGGTCGGCCTGGGGGTAGTGTTTTAGGGTTTAGGGTACTGCAGTAGTGTTTGTGTAGTGTAGGGGGTCGTGCTGGGGGTAGTGTTTTAGGGTTTAGAGTAGTGCAGTGGTGTTTGTGTAGTGTAGGGGGTAGTGTTTTAGGGTTTAGGGTAGTGCAGTGGTGTTTGTGTAGTGTAGGGGGTCATGCTGGGGGTAGTGTTTTAGGGTTTAGGGTAGTGCAGTGGTGGTTGTGTAGTGTAGGGGGTCGTGTTTTAGGGTTTAGGGTAGTGCAGTGGTGTTTGGGTAGTGTAGGGGGTTGTGCTGGGGGGTAGTGTTTTAGGGTTTAGGGTAGTGCAGTGGTGTTTGGGTAGTGTAGGGGGTCATGCTGGGGGTAGTGTTTAAGGGTTTAGGGTAGTGCAGTGGTGTTTGGGTAGTGTAGGGGGGTCGTGCTGGGGGTAGTGTTTTAGGGTTTAGGGTAGTGCAGTGGTGTTTGGGTAGTGTATGGGGTCGTGCTGGGGGTAGATTTAGGGTTTAGGGTAGTGCAGTGGTGTTTGTGTAGTGTAGGGGGTAGTGCTGGGGGTAGTGTTTTAGGGTAGTGCAGTGGTGTTTGGTAGTGTAGGGGGTCGTGCTGGGGGTAGATTTAGGGTTGAGGGTAGTGCAGTGGTGTTTGTGTCGTGAAGGGGGTAGTGCTGGGGGTAGTGTTTTAGGGTTGAGGGTAGTGCAGTGGTGCTTGTGTAGTGTAGGGGGTCGTGTTTTAGGGTTTAGGATAGTGCAGTGGTGTTTGGGTAGCGTAGGGGGTCGTGTTTTAGGGTTGAGGGTAGTGCAGTGGTGTTTGGGTCGTGTAGGGGGTCGTGCTGGGGGTAGATTTAGGGTTTAGGGTAGTGCAGTGGTGTTCGGTTAGTGTAGGGGTCGAGCTGGGGGTAGTGTTTTAGGGTTTAGGGTAGCGCAGTGGTGTTTGTGTAGTGTAGGGGGTCATGATGGGGGTAGTGTTTTAGGGTTTAGGGTAGCGCAGTGGTGTTTGTGTAGTGTAGGGGGTCATGCTGGGGGTATTGTTTTAAGGTTTAGGGTATCGCAGTGGTGTTTGGGTAGTGTAGGGGTCATGCTGGGGGTAGTGTTTTAGGGTTTAGGGTAGCGCAGTGGCTTTTGGGTAGTGTAGGGGGTTGTGCTGGGGGTAGTGTTTTAGGGTTTAGGGTAGCGCAGTGGTGTTTGGGTAGTGTAGGGGGTCGTGTTTTAGGGTTTAGAGTAGCGCAGTGGTGTTTGGGTAGTGTAGTGGGTCATGCTGGGGTGGTGTTTTAGTGTTTAGGGTAGCGCAGTGGTGTTTGGGTAGTGTAGGGGGTCGTGCGAGGGGTAGATTTAGGGTTTCGGGTAGCGCAGTGGTGTTTGGGTAGTGTAGGGGGTCGTGCTGGGGGTAGTGTTTTAGTGTTTAAGGTAGCGCAGTGGTGTTTGGGTAGTGTAGGGGGTCGTACTGGGGGTAGTGTTTTAGGGTTTAGGGTAGCACAGTGGTGTTTGGGTAGTGTAGGGGGTAGTGCTGGGGGTAGTGTTTTAGGGTTTAGGGTAGCGCAGTGGTGTTTGTGTAGTGTAGGGGGTCATACTGGAGGTAGTGTTTTAGGGTTTAGCGTATTGCAGTGGTGTTTGGGTAGTGTAGGGGTCGTGCTGGGGTAGTGTTTTAGGGTTTAGGGTAGCGCAGTGGTGTTTGGGTAGTGTAGGGGGTAGTGCTGGGGGTAGTGTTTTAGGGTTTAGGGTAGTGCAGTGGTGTTTGTTGTCAGGCCCCGCTCCGCAGGGTCCAGTTGCAGCAAACAAAGGGTCCACCTCCAGATCTCACCAACACCCTGATACGAATGATCTACAGGGTGTTCGAATGATCAGGCGAGGGAAAAGGAGAGGGAAAAGGAACTGCAGTGGAATAGAAGCTGTAAGAACAAAAACACAGGTGTAAATACAGGTATAACAGGCTACTCTCAGTAATGTCTCACTAGGGGAAGTATGTACCTGAGCATGTATGCTGCTGTATGTACACTTCTCGGGACTCATCAAAGTCATGCAGCTCAATCCTTCATCCTAAAACAAAGAACTCTCGAAATGTTAACCAATGTATGGACAACCACACTTCTCAAATTACTTAGAACCCACACATGTGTCATACATACCCCCCGTAGGCATAAGCGTAGGGGATAAAGATGCAAAGCTTGCATGCAGCCAATCCCTAGCCACTACGTGGGTTACAGTAAACAATAAGGCTCAGCAGTTCCACGAGGTTACGTCACCTCAGTATCAGAAGAAGAAACAAAAGTAATAAAGTTTTGTTGAGAACTGATTTCTCAAAATATTTCCCGTCTCCTTATATGTAAAAGACCAAGTCACCCGCACACCAAGGGTGGTTCGCGGTTCCTTCACCGCTGCAACCCGCTGTGTAGATTAAGAATTCACAATGTCCAAACAAAACGATTCTCGCAAACAAACGGCAATACGCGGTGGCACCGCCGAATTCCGCTTGCGTCTCCCTGAAATCCGCCCTCAGTATCAAGGCAAGGAACCAAAACAAACAAACGGCAATACGCGGTAGCACCCCGGTATTCCGCTTGGAAACAAACAATGAAAATCAGGCTTCAATGAGGTCGTGTTCGGTACTCACTGTTCACCGAAGTGTGGAAAGAGACCCCCAGTCTCTTGGAAGCGGCAGGACCTTTTCCTAGATCCTACTCCTCCGGCGCATCAACAGGCAGCTCCCTCTCATCCGAGAGAGAGTATGAACAGAAACAGTATTACGCGCAACTTCCTGTGCGCCCTCCCTGACTATATTTCCTCCCGTGGCCGGGCATCATGGGAGTTGTAGTCTCGGGAACATGGCAGGCGCTGTAACGCTTGTTTTCCCTGACATTTGTGTAGTGTAGGGGGTAGTGTTTTAGGGTTTAGGGTAGTACAGTGGTGTTTGTGTAGTGTAGGGGGTCATACTGGGGGTAGTGTTTTAGATTTTAGGGTAGTGCAGTGGTGTTTTTGTAGTGTAGGGGGTCATGTTTTAGGGTTTAGGGTAGTGCACTTGTGTTTGGGTAGTGTAGGGGGTCGTGTTTTAGGGTTTAGGGTAGTGGAGTGTTGTTTGGGTAGTGTAGGGGATCGTCGTGCTGGGGGAAGTGTTTTAGGGTTTAGGGTATTGCAGTGGTGTTTGTGTAGTGTAGGGGGTAGTGTTTTAGAGTTTAGGGTAGTGCAGTGGTGTTTTTGTAGTGTAGGGGGTCATGCTGGGGGTAGTGTTTTAGGGTTTAGTGTAGTGCAGTGGTGTTTGTGTAGTATAGGGGGTCGTGTTTTAGGGTTTAGGGTAGTGCAGTGGTGTTTGGGTAGTGTAGGGGGTCGTGCTGGGGGTAGTGTTTTAGGGTTTAGGGTAGTACAGTGGTGTTTGGGTACTGTAGGGGGTCGTGCTGGCGGTAGTGTGTTAGGGTTTAGGGTAGTGCAGTGGTGTTTGTGTAGTGTAGGGGGTCATGCTGGGGGTAGATTTAGGGTTTAGGGTAGTGCAGTTGTGTTTGGGTAGTGTAGGGGGTCATGCTGGGGGTAGTGTGTTAGGGTTTAGGGTAGTGCAGTCGGGTTTGGTTAGTGTAGGGGGTCATGCTGGGGGTAGTGTTTTAGGGTTTAAGGTAGTGCAGTGGTGTTTGGGTAGTGTAGGGGATCGTCGTGCTGGGGGTAGTGTTTTAGGGTTTAGGGTAGTGCAGTGATGTTTGGGTAGTGTAGGGGGTCGTGCTGGGGTAGTGTTTTAGGGTTTAGGAGTAGCGCAGTGGTGTTTGGGTAGTGTAGGGGGTCGTGCTGGGGGTAGTGTTTTAGGGTTTAGGGTACCACAGTGATGTTTGTGCAGTGTAGGGGGTCGTGCTGGGGTTGTGTTTTAGGGTTTAGGGTACCGCAGTGATGTTTGGGTAGTGTAGGTTGTCATGCTGGGGTAGTGTTTTAGGCTTTAGGGTAGCGCAGTGGTGTTTGGGTAGTGTAGGGGTCGTGCTGGGGATAGTGTTTTAGGGTTTAGGGTACCGCAGTGGTGTTTGGGTAGTGTAGGGGGTCATGCTGGGGGTAGTGTTTTAGGGTTTAGGGTACCGCAGTGATGTTTGGGTAGTGTAGGGTGTCGTGCTGGGGGTAGTGTTTTAGGGTTGAGGGTAGCGCAGTTGTGTTTGGGTAGTGTAGGGGGTAGTGCTGGGGGTAGATTTAGGGTTTAAGGTAGGTCAGTGGTGTTTGGGTAGTGTAGGGAGTCGTGCTGGGGGTAGATTTAGGGTTTAGGGTAGTGCAGTGGTGCTTGGGGGTTCGTGCTGGGGTAGTGTTTTACAGTTTAGGGTAGTGCAGTGGTGTTTGTGTAGTGTAGGGGATCGTGCTGAGGGTAGTGTTTTAGGGTTTAAGGTAGTGCAGTGGTGTATGTGTAGTGTAGGGGTAGTGTTTTAGGGTTTAGGGTAGTGCAGTAGTGTTTGTGTAGTGTAGGGGGTCGTGCTGGGGATAGTGTTTTAGGGTTAAGGGTAGTGCAGTGGTGTTTGTGTAGTATAGGGGGTCATGTTTTAGGGTTTAGGGTAGAGCAGTGGTGTTTGGGTAGTGTAGGGGGTCGTACTGGGGGTAGATTTCGTGTTTAGGGTATTGCAGTGGTGTTTGGGGAGTGTAGGGGGTCGTGCTGGGGTAGTGTTTTAGGGTTAAGGGTAGTGCAGTGGTGTTTGTGTAGTGTAGGGGGTCGTGCTGGGGGTAGATTTAGGGTTTAGGGTAGTGCAGTGGTGTTTGGGTAGTGTTTGGGGGTTCGTGCTGGGGGTAGTGTTTTAGGGTTGAGGGTAGTGCAGTGGTGTTTGTGTAGTGTAGGGGGTCCTGCTGAGGGTAGTGTTTTAGGGTTTAGGGTAGTGCAGTGTTGTTTGTGTAGTGTAGGGGGTCATGCTGGGGGTAGTGTTTTATGGTTAAGGGTAGTGCAGTGCTGTTTGTGAAGTGTAGGGGGTTGTGTTTTAGGGTTTAGTGTAGTGCAGTGCTGTTTGGGTAGTGTAGGGGGTCGTGCTGGGGGTAGATATAGGGTTTAGGGTAGTGCAGTGGTGTTTGGGTAGTGTAGGGGGTCGTGCTGGGGGCAGATTTAGGGTTTAGGGTAGTGCAGTGGTGTTTGGGTAGTGTAGGGGTTTGTGCTGGGGTAGTGTTTTAGGGTTTAGGAGTAGTGCAGTGTTTGGGTAGTGTAGGGGTCATGCTGGGGTAGTGTTTTAGGGTTTAGGGTAGCGAAGTGGTGTTTGGGTGGTGTAGGGGGTCGTACTGGGGTAGTGTTTTAGGGTTTAGGGTAGCGCAGTGGTGTTTGTGTAGTGTAGGGGGTCATGAGGGGGTAGTGTTTTAGGGTTTAGGGTAGCGCAGTGGTGTTTGAGTAGTGTAGGGGTCGTGTTTTAGGGTTGAGGGTAGTGCAGTGGTGTTTGGGTCGTGTACGGGGTCGTGCTGGGGGTAGATTTAGGGTTTAGGGTAGTGCAGTGGTGTTCGGTTAGTGTAGGGGGTCGAGCTGGGGGTAGTGTTTTAGGGTTTAGGGTAGCGCAGTGGTGTTTGTGTAGTGTAGGGGGTCATGCTGGGGGTAGTGTTTTAGGGTTTAGGGTAGCGCAGTGGTGTTTGTGTAGTGTAGGGGGTCATGCTGGGGGTAGTGTTTTAAGGTTTAGGGTAGCGCAGTGGTGTTTGGGTAGTGTAGGGGGTCGTGCTGGGGGTAGTGTTTTAGGGATTTGGGTAGCGCAGTGGCTTTTGGGTAGTGTAGGGGGTCGTGCTGGGGGTAGTGTTTTAGGGTTTAGGGTAGCGCAGTGGTGTTTGGGTAGTGTAGGGGTCGTGTTTTAGGGTTTAGGGTAGCGCAGTGGTGTTTGGGTAGTGTAGGGGGTCGTGCTGGGGGTGGTGTTTTAGTGTTTAAGGTAGCGCAGTGGTGTTTGGGTAGTGTAGGGGGTCGTGCGGGGGGTAGATTTAGGGTTTCGGGTAGCGCAGTGGTGTTTGGGTAGTGTAGGGGGTCGTGCTGGGGTAGTGTTTTAGGGTTTAAGGTAGCGCAGTGGTGTTTGGGTAGTGTAGGGGGTCGTGCTGGGGGTAGTGTTTTAGGGTTTAGGGTAGCGCAGTGGTGTTTGGGTAGTGTAGGGGGTAGTGCTGGGGGTAGTGTTTTAGGGTTTAGGGTAGTGCAGTGGTGTTTGTTGTCAGGCCCCGCTCCGCAGGGTCCAGTTGCAGCAAACAAAGGGTCCACCTCCAGATCTCACCAACACCCTGATACGAATGATCTACAGGGTGTTCGAATGATCAGGCGAGGGAAAAGGAGAGGGAAAAGGAACTGCAGTGGAATAGAAGCTGTAAGAACAAAAACACAGGTATAAATACAGGTATAACAGGCTACTCTCAGTAATGTCTCACTAGGGGAAGTATGTACCTGAGCATGTATGCTGCTGTCTGTACACTTCTCGGGACTCATCAAAGTCATGCAGCTTAATCCTTCATCCTAAAACAAAGAACTCTCGAAATGTTAACCAATGTATGGACAACCACACTTCTCAAATTACTTAGAACCCACACATGTGTCATACATACCCCCCCTGTAGGCATAAGCGTAGGGGATAAAGATGCAAAGCTTGCATGCAGCCAATCCCTAGCCACTACGTGGGTTACAGTAAACAATAAGGCTCAGCAGTTCCACGAGGTTACGTCACCTCAGTATCAGAAGAAGAAACAAAAGTAATAAAGTTTTGTTGAGAACTGATTTCTCAAAATATTTCCCGTCTCCTTATATGTAAAAGACCAAGTCACCCGCACACCAAGGGTGGTACGCGGTTCCTTCACCGTTGCAACCCGCTGTGTAGATTAAGAATTCACAATGTCCAAACAAAACGCTTCTCGCAAACAAACGGCAATACGCGGTGGCACCGCCGAATTCCGCTTGCGTCTCCCTGAAATCCGCCCTCAGTATAAGGGCAAGGAACCAGAACAAACAAATAGCAATACGCGGTGGCACCGCCGTATTCCGCTTGCGTCTCCCTGAAATCCGCCCTCAGTATCAAGGCAAGGAACCAAAACAAACAAACGGCAATACGCGGTAGCACCGCCGTATTCCGCTTGGAAACAAACAATGAAAATCAGGCTTCAATGAGGTCGTGTTCGGTACTCACTGTTCACCGAAGTGTGGAAAGAGACCCCCAGTCTCTTGGAAGCGGCAGGACCTTTTCCTAGATCCTACTCCTCCGGCGCATCAACAGGCAGCTCCCTCTCATCCGAGAGAGAGAGTATGAACAGAAACAGTATTACGCGCAACTTCCTGTGCGCCCTCCCTGACTATATTTCCTCCCGTGGCCGGGCATCATGGGAGTTGTAGTCTCGGGAACATGGCAGGCGCTGTAACGCTTGTTTTCCCTGACATTTGTGTAGTGTAGGGGGTAGTGTTTTAGGGTTTAGGGTAGTACAGTGGTGTTTGTGTAGTGTAGGGGGTCATGCTGGGGGTAGTGTTTTAGATTTTAGGGTAGTGCAGTGGTGTTTTTGTAGTGTAGGGGGTCATGTTTTAGGGTTTAGGGTAGTGCAGTTGTGTTTGGGTAGTGTAGGGGGTCGTGCTGGGGGTAGTGTTTTAGGGTTTAGGGTAGTGCAGTGGTGTTTGGGTACTGTAGGGGGTCGTGCTGGTGGTAGTGTTTTAGGGTTTAGGGTAGTGCAGTGGTGTTTGTGTAGTGTAGGGGGTCATGCTGGGGGTAGATTTAGGGTTTAGGGTAGTGCAGTTGTGTTTGGGTAGTGTAGGGGGTCATGCTGGGTGTAGTGTGTTAGGGTTTAGGGTAGTGCAGTGGTGCTTGGGTAGTATAGGGGGTCGTGCTGGTGGTAGTGTTTTAGGGTTTAGGGTAGTACAGTGGTGTTTGTGTAGTGTAGGGGGTCATGCTGGGGGTAGATTTAGGGTTTAGGGTAGTGCGGTTGTGTTTGGGTAGTGTAGGGGTCATGCTGGGGGTAGTGTGTTAGGGTTTAGGGTAGTGCAGTGGTGTTTGGTTAGTGTAGGGGTCATGCTGGGGGTAGTGTTTTAGGGTTTAAGGTAGTGCAGTGGTGTTTGGGTAGTGTAGGGGATCATTGTGCTGGGGGTAGTGTTTTAGGGTTTAGGGTTGTGCAGTGATGTTTGGGTAGTGTAGGGGTCGTGCTGGGGTAGTGTTTTAGGGTTTAGGGTAGCGCAGTGGTGTTTGGGTAGTGTAGGGGGTCGTGCTGGGGGTAGTGTTTTAGGGTTTAGGGTACCACAGTGATGTTTGTGCAGTGTAGGGGGTCGTGCTGGGGGTTGTGTTTTAGCGTTTAGGGTACCGCAGTGATGTTTGGGTAGTGTAGGTTGTCATGCTGGGGTAGTGTTTTAGGCTTTAGGGTAGCGCCGTGGTGTTTGGGTAGTGTAGGGGGTCGTGCTGGGGATAGTGTTTTAGGGTTTAGGGTACCGCAGTGGTGTTTGGGTAGTGTAGGGGGTCATGCTGGGGGTAGTGTTTTAGGGTTTAGGGTACCGCAGTGATGTTTGGGTAGTGTAGGGTGTCGTTCTGGGGGCAGTGTTTTAGGGTTTAGGATAGCCCACTTGTGTTTGGGTAGTATAGGGTGTCGTGCTGGGGGTAGTGTTTTAGGGTTGAGTGTAGCGCAGTTGTGTTTGGGTAGTGTAGGGGGTAGTGCTGGGGGTAGATTTAGGGTTTAAGGTAGGTCAGTGGTGTTTGGGTAGTGTAGGGAGTCGTGCTGGGGTAGTGTTTTACAGTTTAGGGTAGTGCAGTGGTGTTTGTGTAGTGTAGGGGATCGTGCTGAGGGTAGTCTTTTAGGGTTTAGGGTAGTGCAGTGGTGTATGTGTAGTGTAGGGGGTAGTGTTTTAGGGTTTAGGGTAGTGCAGTAGTGTTTGTGTAGTGTAGGGGGTCGTGCTGGGGATAGTGTTTTAGGGTTAAGGGTAGTGCAGTGGTGTTTGTGTAGTATAGGGGTCATGTTTTAGGGTTTAGGGTAGAGCAGTGGTGTTTGGGTAGTGTAGGGGGTCGTACTGGGGGTAGATTTCGTGTTTAGGGTAGTGCAGTGGTGTTTGGGTAGTGTAGGGGGTCGTGCTGGGGTAGTGTTTTAGGGTTAAGGGTAGTGCAGTGGTGTTTGTGTAGTGTAGGGGGTCGTGCTGGGGGTAGATTTAGGGTTTAGGGTAGTGCAGTGGTGTTTGGGTAGTATAGGGGGTCGTGCAGGTGGTAGTGTTTTAGGGTTTAGGGTAGTGCAGTCGTGTTTGGTTAGTGTAGGGGGTCATGCTGGGTGTAGTGTGTTAGGGTTTAGGGTAGTGCAGTGGTGCTTGGGTAGTATAGGGGGTCGTGCTGGTGGTAGTGTTTTAGGGTTTAGGGTAGTACAGTGGTGTTTGTGTAGTGTAGGGGGTCATGCTGGGGGTAGATTTAGGGTTTAGGGTAGTGCAGTTGTGTTTGGGTAGTGTAGGGGGTCATGCTGGGGGTAGTGTGTTAGGGTTTAGGGTAGTGCAGTGGTGTTTGGTTAGTGTAGGGGGTCATGCTGGGGGTAGTGTTTTAGGGTTTAAGGTAGTGCAGTGGTGTTTGGGTAGTGTAGGGGATCGTCGTGATGGGGGTAGTGTTTTAGGGTTTAGGGTAGTGCAGTGATGTTTGGGTAGTGTAGGGGGTCGTGCTGGGGTAGTGTTTTAGGGTTTAGGGTAGCGCAGTGGTGTTTGGGTAGTGTAGGGGGTCGTGCTGGGGGTAGTGTTTTAGGGTTTAGGGTACCACAGTGATGTTTGTGCAGTGTAGGGGGTCGTGCTGGGGTTGTGTTTTAGGGTTTAGGGTACCGCAGTGATGTTTGGGTAGTGTAGGTTGTCATGCTGGGGTAGTGTTTTAGGCTTTAGGGTAGCGCAGTGGTGTTTGGGTAGTGTAGGGGGTCGTGCTGGGGATAGTGTTTTAGTGTTTAGGGTACCGCAGTGGTGTTTGGGTAGTGTAGGGGGTCATGCTGGGGGTTGTGTTTTAGGGTTTAGGGTAGCGCAGTGATGTTTGGGTAGTGTAGGGTGTCGTGCTGAGGGTAGTGTTTTAGGGTTGCGGGTAGCGCAGTTGTGTTTGGGTAGTGTAGGGGGTAGTGCTGGGGGTAGATTTAGGGTTTAAGGTAGGTCAGTGGTGTTTGGGTAGTGTAGGGAGTCGTGCTGGGGTAGATTTAGGGTTTAGGGTAGTGCAGTGGTGCTTGGGGGTTCGTGCTGGGGTAGTGTTTTACAGTTTAGGGTAGTGCAGTGGTGTTTGTGTAGTGTAGGGGATCGTGCTGAGGGTAGTGTTTTAGGGTTTAAGGTAGTGCAGTGGTGTATGTGTAGTGTAGGGGGTAGTGTTTTAGGGTTTAGGGTAGTGCAGTAGTGTTTGTGTAGTGTAGGGGTCGTGCTGGGGATAGTGTTTTAGGGTTAAGGGTAGTGCAGTGGTGTTTGTGTAGTATAGGGGGTCATGTTTTAGGGTTTAGGGTAGAGCAGTGGTGTTTGGGTAGTGTAGGGGGTCGTACTGGGGGTAGATTTCGTGTTTAGGGTAGTGCAGTGGTGTTTGGGGAGTGTAGGGGGTCGTGCTGGGGTAGTGTTTTAGGGTTAAGGGTAGTGCAGTGGTGTTTGTGTAGTGTAGGGGGTCGTGCTGGGGGTAGATTTAGGGTTTAGGGTAGTGCAGTGGTGTTTGGGTAGTGTTTGGGGGTTCGTGCTGGGGGTAGTGTTTTAGGGTTGAGGGTAGTGCAGTGGTGTTTGTGTAGTGTAGGGGGTCCTGCTGAGGGTAGTGTTTTAGGGTTTAGGGTAGTGCAGTGGTGTTTGTGTAGTGTAGGGGTCATGCTGGGGGTAGTGTTTTATGGTTAAGGGTAGTGCAGTGCTGTTTGTGTAGTATAGGGGGTTGTGTTTTAGGGTTTAGGGTAGTGCAGTGCTGTTTGGGTAGTGTAGGGGTCGTGCTGGGGGTAGATATAGGGTTTAGGAGTAGTGCAGTGGTGTTTGGGTAGTGTAGGGGGTCGTGCTGGGGGTAGATTTAGGGTTTAGGGTAGTGCAGTGGTGTTTGGGTAGTGTAGGGGTTTGTGCTGGGGTAGTGTTTTAGGGTTTAGGGTAGTGCAGTGTTTGGGTAGTGTAGGGGTCATGCTGGGGTAGTGTTTTAGGGTTTAGGGTAGCGAAGTGGTGTTTGGGTGGTGTAGGGGGTCGTACTGGGGTAGTGTTTTAGGGTTTAGGGTAGCGCAGTGGTGTTTGTGTAGTGTAGGGGGTCGTGAGGGGGTAGTGTTTTAGGGTTTAGGGTAGCGCAGTGGTGTTTGAGTAGTGTAGGGGGTCGTGTTTTAGGGTTGAGGGTAGTGCAGTGGTGTTTGGGTCGTGTACGGGGTCGTGCTGGGGGTAGATTTAGGGTTTAGGGTAGTGCAGTGGTGTTCGGTTAGTGTAGGGGGTCGTGCTGGGGGTAGTCTTTTAGGGTTTAGGGTAGCGCAGTGGTGTTTGTGTAGTGTAGGGGGTCATGCTGGGGGTAGTGTTTTAGGGTTTAGGGTAGCTCAGTGGTGTTTGTGTAGTGTAGGGGTCATGCTGGGGGTAGTGTTTTAGGGTTTAGGGTAGCACAGTGGTGTTTGGGTAGTGTAGGGGGTCGTGCTGGGGGTAGTGTTTTAGGGATTTGGGTAGCGCAGTGGCTTTTGGGTAGTGTAGGGGGTCGTGCTGGGGGTAGTGTTTTAGGGTTTAGGGTAGCGCAGTGGTGTTTGGGTAGTGTAGGGGGTCGTGTTTTAGGGTTTAGGGTAGCGCAGTGGTGTTTGGGTAGTGTAGGGGGTCGTGCTGGGGGTGGTGTTTTAGTGTTTAAGGTAGCGCAGTGGTGTTTGGGTAGTGTAGGGGGTCGTGCGGGGGGTAGATTTAGGGTTTCGGGTAGCGCAGTGGTGTTTGGGTAGTGTAGGGGGTCGTGCTGGGGTAGTGTTTTAGGGTTTAAGGTAGCGCAGTGGTGTTTGGAGTAGTGTAGGGGGTCGTGCTGGGGGTAGTGTTTTAGGGTTTAGGGTAGCGCAGTGGTGTTTGGGTAGTGTAGGGGGTAGTGCTGGGGGTAGTGTTTTAGGGTTTAGGGTAGTGCAGTGGTGTTTGTTGTCAGGCCCCGCTCCGCAGGAGTCCAGTTGCAGCAAACAAAGGGTCCACCTCAGATCTCACCAACACCCTGATACGAATGATCTACAGGGTGTTCGAATGATCAGGCGAGGGAAAAGGAGAGGGAAAAGGAACTGCAGTGGAATAGAAGCTGTAAGAACAAAAACACAGGTATAAATACAGGTATAACAGGCTACTCTCAGTAATGTCTCACTAGGGGAAGTATGTACCTGAGCATGTATGCTGCTGTCTGTACACTTCTCGGGACTCATCAAAGTCATGCTGCTCAATCCTTCATCCTAAAACAAAGAACTCTCGAAATGTTAACCAATGTATGGACAACCACACTTCTCAAATTACTTAGAACCCACACATGTGTCATACATACCCCCCCTGTAGGCATAAGCGTAGGGGATAAAGATGCAGAGCTTGCATGCAGCCAATCCCTAGCCACTACGTGGGTTACAGTAAACAATAAGGCTCAGCAGTTCCACGAGGTTACGTCACCTCAGTATCAGAAGAAGAAACAAAAGTAATAAAGTTTTGTTGAGAACTGATTTCTCAAAATATTTCCCGTCTCCTTATATGTAAAAGACCAAGTCACCCGCACACCAAGGGTGGTACGCGGTTCCTTCACCGTTGCAACCCGCTGTGTAGATTAAGAATTCACAATGTCCAAACAAAACGCTTCTCGCAAACAAACGGCAATACGCGGTGGCACCGCCGAATTCCGCTTGCGTCTCCCTGAAATCCGCCCTCAGTATAAGGGCAAGGAACCAGAACAAACAAATGGCAATACGCGGTGGCACCGCCGTATTCCGCTTGCGTCTCCTGAAATCCGCCCTCAGTATCAAGGCAAGGAACCAAAACAAACAAACGGCAGTACTGCGGTAGCACCGCCGTATTCCGCTTGGAAACAAACAATGAAAATCAGGCTTCAATGAGGTCGTGTTCGGTACTCACTGTTCACCGAAGTGTGGAAAGAGACCCCCAGTCTCTTGGAAGCGGCAGGACCTTTTCCTAGATCCTACTCCTCCGGCGCATCAACAGGCAGCTCCCTCTCATCCGAGAGAGAGAGTATGAACAGAAACAGTATTACGCGCAACTTCCTGTGCGCCCTCCTGACTATATTTCCTCCCGTGGCCGGGCATCATGGGAGTTGTAGTCTCGGGAACATGGCAGGCGCTGTAACGCTTGTTTTCCCTGACATTTGTGTAGTGTAGGGGTAGTGTTTTAGGGTTTAGGGTAGTACAGTGGTGTTTGTGTAGTGTAGGGGGTCATGCTGGGGGTAGTGTTTTAGATTTTAGGGTAGTGCAGTGGTGTTTTTGTAGTGTACTGGGGTCATGTTTTAGGGTTTAGGGTAGTGCAGTTGTGTTTGGGTAGTGTAGGGGGTCGTGCTGGGGGTAGTGTTTTAGGGTTTAGGGTAGTGCAGTGGTGTTTGGGTACTGTAGGGGGTCGTGCTGGTGGTAGTGTTTTAGGGTTTAGGGTAGTGCAGTGGTGTTTGTGTAGTGTAGGGGGTCATGCTGGGGGTAGATTTAGGGTTTAGGGTAGTGCAGTTGTGTTTGGGTAGTGTAGGGGGTCATCCTGGGTGTAGTGTGTTAGGGTTTAGGGTAGTGCAGTGGTGCTTGGGTAGTATAGGGGTCGTGCTGGTGGTAGTGTTTTAGGGTTTAGGGTAGTACAGTGGTGTTTGTGTAGTGTAGGGGGTCATGCTGGGGGTAGATTTAGGGTTTAGGGTAGTGCAGTTGTGTTTGGGTAGTGTAGGGGGTCATGCTGGGGGTAGTGTGTTAGGGTTTAGGGTAGTGCAGTGGTGTTTGGTTAGTGTAGGGGGTCGTGCTGGGGTAGTGTTTTAGGGTTTAGGGTAGCGCAGTGGTGTTTGGGTAGTGTAGGGGGTCGTGCTGGGGGTAGTGTTTTAGGGTTTAGGGTACCACAGTGATGTTTGTGCTGTGTAGGGGTCGTGCTGGGGGTTGTGTTTTAGCGTTTAGGGTACCGCAGTGATGTTTGGGTAGTGTAGGTTGTCATGCTGGGGTAGTGTTTTAGGCTTTAGGAGTAGCGCCGTGGTGTTTGGGTAGTGTAGGGAGTCGTGCTGGGGATAGTGTTTTAGGGTTTAGGGTACCGCAGTGGTGTTTGGGTAGTGTAGGGGGTCATGCTGGGGGTAGTGTTTTAGGGTTTAGGGTACCGCAGTGATGTTTGGGTAGTGTAGGGTGTCGTTCTGGGGGCAGTGTTTTAGGGTTTAGGATAGCCCACTTGTGTTTGGGTAGTATAGGGTGTCGTGCTGGGGGTAGTGTTTTAGGGTTGAGGGTAGCGCAGTTGTGTTTGGGTAGTGTAGGGGGTAGTGCTGGGGGTAGATTTAGGGTTTAAGGTAGGTCAGTGGTGTTTGGGTAGTGTAGGGAGTCGTGCTGGGGTAGTGTTTTACAGTTTAGGGTAGTGCAGTGGTGTTTGTGTAGTGTAGGGGATCGTGCTGAGGGTAGTCTTTTAGGGTTTAAGGTAGTGCAGTGGTGTATGTGTAGTGTAGGGGGTAGTGTTTTAGGGTTTAGGGTAGTGCAGTAGTGTTTGTGTAGTGTAGGGGTCGTGCTGGGGATAGTGTTTTAGGGTTAAGGGTAGTGCAGTGGTGTTTGTGTAGTATAGGGGGTCATGTTTTAGGGTTTAGGGTAGAGCAGTGGTGTTTGGGTAGTGTAGGGGGTCGTACTGGGGGTAGGTTTCGTGTTTAGGGTAGTGCAGTGGTGTTTGGGTAGTGTAGGGGTCGTGCTGGGGTAGTGTTTTAGGGTTAAGGGTAGTGCAGTGATGTTTGTGTAGTGTAGGGGGTCGTGCTGGGGGTAGATTTAGGGTTTAGGGTAGTGCAGTGGTGTTTGGGTAGTATAGGGGGTCGTGCTGGTGGTAGTGTTTTAGGGTTTAGGGTAGTTCAGTCGTGTTTGGTTAGTGTAGGGGGTCATGCTGGGTGTAGTGTGTTAGGGTTTAGGGTAGTGCAGTGGTGTTTGAGTAGTGTAGGGGGTCGTGCTGGGGGTAGTGTTTTAGGGTTTAGGGTACCACAGTGATGTTTGCGCAGTGTAGGGGGTCGTGCTGGGGGTTGTGTTTTAGGGTTTAGGGTACCGCAGTGATGTTTAGGTAGTGTAGGTTGTCATGCTGGGGTAGTGTTTTAGGGTTTAGGGTAGCGCAGTGGTGTTTCGGTAGTGTAGGGGGTCGTGCTGGGGATAGTGTTTTAGGGTTTAGGGTACCGCAGTGGTGTTTGGGTAGTGTACGGGGTCATGCTGGGGGTAGTGTTTTAGGGTTTAGGGTACCGCAGTGATGTTTGGTTAGTGTAGGGTGTCATGCTGGGGGCAGTGTTTTAGGGTAGCCCACTTGTGTTTGGGTAGTATAGGGTGTCGTGCTGGGGGTAGTGTTTTAGGGTTGAGGGTAGCGCAGTTGTGTTTGGGTAGTGTAGGGGGTAGTGCTGGTGGTAGATTTAGGGTTTAAGGTAGGTCAGTGGTGTTTGGGTAGTGTAGGGAGTCGTGCTGGGGGTAGATTTAGGGTTTAGGGTAGTGCAGTGGTGTTTGGGTAGTGTTTGGGGGTTCGTGCTGGGGTAGTGTTTTACAGTTTAGGGTAGTGCAGTGGTGTTTGTGTAGTGTAGGGGATTGTGCTGGGGGTAGTGTTTTAGGGTTTAGGGTAGCGCAGTGGTGTTTTGGGTAGTGTAGGGGGTCGTGCTGGGGGTAGTGTTTTAGGGTAGCGCAGTGGTGTTTGGGTACTGTAGGAGGTCATGCTGGGGTAGTGTTTTAGGGTTTAGGGTACTGCAGTGATGTTTGGGTAGTGTAGGGGGTCGTGCTGGGGGTAGTGTTTTAGGGATTAGGGTAGCGCAGTGGTCTTTGGGTAATGTAGGGGGTCATGCTGGGGGTAGTGTTTTAGGGTTTGGGTAGCGCAGTGGTGTTTGGGTAGTGTAGGGGGTCGTGCTGGGGGTGGTGTTTTGGGTAGCGCAGTGGTGTTTGGGTAGTGTAGGATGTCGTGCTAGGGGTAGTGTTTTAGGGTTTAGGGTAGCGCATTGGTGTTTAGGTAGTGTAGGGGGTTGTGCTGGGGGTAGAGTTTAAGGGTTTAGGGTAGCATAGTGGTGTTTGGGTAGTGTAGGGGTCGTGCTGGGGCTATTGTTTTAGGAGTAGCGCAGTGGTGTTTGGGTAGTGTAGGGGGTCATGCTGGGGGTAGTGTTTTAGGGTTTAGGGTAGCGCAGTGGTGTTTGGGTAGTGTAGGGGGTCGTGCTGGGGGTAGTGTTTTAGGGTTTAGGGTAGTGCAGTGGTGTTTGTGTAGTGTAGGGGGTCCTGTTTTAGGGTTTAGGGTAGTGCAGTGGTGTATGGGTAGTGTAGGGGGTCGTGCTGGGGGTGTTTTAGGGTTTAGGGTAGTGCAGTGGTGTTTGGGTAGTGTAGGAGGCTGTGCTGGGGGTAGTGTTTTAGGGTTTAGGGTAGTACAGTGGTGTTTTGGTAGTGTAGGGGGTCGTGCTGGGGGTAGTGTTTTAGGGTTTAGGGTAGTGCAGTGGTGTTTGGGTAGTGTAGTGGGTCGTGCTGGGGGTAGTGTTTTAGGGTTTAGGGTAGTGCATTGGTGTTTGGGTAGTGTAGAGGGTCATGCTGGGGTAGTGTTTTAGGGTTTAGGGTAGTGCAGTGGTGTTTGTGTAGTGTAGGGGGTCGTGCTAGGGGTAGTGTTTTAGGGTTTAGGGTAGTGCAGTGGTGTTTGTGTAGTGTAGGGGGTCGTGCTGGGGGTAGTGTTTTAGGGTTTAGGGTAGTGCAGTCGTGTTTGTGTAGTGTAGGGGGTCGTGCTGGGGGTAGTGTTTTAGGGTTTAGGGTAGTGCAGTGGTGTTTGGTTTGTGTATAGGCGGTCATGCTGGGGGTAGATATAGGGTTTAGGGTAGTGCAGTGGTGTTTGTGTAGTGTAGGGGGTCATGCTGGGGTAGTGTTTTAGGGTTTAGGGCATTGCAGTGGTATTTGTGTAGTGTAGGGGGACGTGCTGGGGTTAGTGTTTTAGGGTTTAGGGCAGTGCAGTGGTATTTGTGTAGTGTAGGGGGTCGTGCTGGGGGTAGTGTTTTAAGGTTTAGGGCAGTGCAGTGGTGTTTGGTTAGTGTAGGGGGTCATGCTGGGGGTAATGTTAGGGTTTAGGGTAGTGCATTGGTGTTTGGGTAGTGTTTGGGGGTTCGTGCTGGTGGTAGTGTTTTAGGGTTGATGGTAGTGCAGTGGTGTTTGTGTAGTGTAGGGGGTCCTGCTGAGGGTAGTGTTTTAGGGTTTAGGGTAGTGCAGTGGTGTTTGTGTAGTGTAGGGGGTCATGCTGGGGGTAGCTTTTTATGGTTAAGGGTAGTGCAGTGCTGTTTGTGAAGTGTAGGGGGTCGTGTTTTAGGGTTTAGGGTAGTGCAGTGCTGTTTGGGTAGTGTAGGGGGTCGTGCTGGGGGTGGATTTAGGGTTTAGGGTAGTGCAGTGGTGTTTGGGTAGTGTAGGGGGTCGTGCTGGGGGTAGATTTAGGGTTTAGGGTAGTGCAGTGGTGTTTGGGTAGTGTAGGGGTTCGTGCTGGGGTAGTGTTTTAGGGTTTAGGGTAGTGCAGTGGTGTTTGGGTAGTGTAGGGGGTCATGCTGGGGTAGTGTTTTAGGGTTTAGGGTAGCGCAGTGGTGTTTGGGTGGTGTAGGGGGTCGTGCTGGGGTAGTGGTTTAGGGTTTAGGGTAGCGCAGTGGTGTTTGTATAGTGTAGGGGGTCGTGCAGGGGGTAGTGTTTTAGGGTTTAGGGTAGCGCAGTGGTGTTTGAGTAGTGTAGGGTGTCGTGCTGGGGGTAGTGTTTTAGGGTTTAGGGTACCGCAGTGATGTTTGGGTAGTGTAGGGTGTCGTGCTGGGGGCAGTGTTTTAGGGTTTAGGGTAGCCCACTTGTGTTTGGGTAGTATAGGGTGTCGTGCTGGGGGTAGTGTTTTAGGGTTGAGGGTAGCGCAGTTGTGTTTGGGTAGTGTAGGGAGTCGTGCTGGGGGTAGATTTAGGGTTTAGGGTATTGCAGTGGTGTTTGGGTAGTGTTTGGGCGTTCGTGCTGGGGTAGTGTTTTACAGTTTAGGGTAGTGCAGTGGTGTTTGTGTAGTGTAGGGGATCGTGCTGAGGGTAGTGTTTTAGGGTTTAGGGTAGTGCAGTGGTGTCTGTGTAGTGTAGGGGGTGTAGTGTTTTAGGGTTTAGGGTAGTGCAGTGGTGTTTGTGTAGTGTTGGGGGTCATGCTGGGGATAGTGTTTTAGGGTTAAGGGTAGTGCAGTGGTGTTTGTGTAGTATAGGGGTCAGTGTGTTTTAGGGTTTAGGGTAGAGCAGTGGTGTTTGGGTAGTGTAGGGGGTCGTGCTGGGGGTAGATTTCATGTTTAGGGTAGTGCAGTGGTGTTTGGGTAGTGTAGGGGGTCGTGCTGGGGTAGTGTTTTTGTGTTAAGGGTAGTGCAGTGGTGTTTGGGTAGTGTAGAGGGTCGTGCTGGGGTAGTGTTTTAGGGTTTAGGGTAGCACAGTGGTGTTTGGGTAGTGTAGGGGTAGTGCTGGGGGTAGTGTTTTCGGGTTTAGGCTAGCGCAGTGGTGTTTGGGTAGTGTAGGGGGTCGTACTGGGGTTAGTGTTCTAGGGTTTAGGGTAGCGCAGTGGTGTTTGAATAGTGTAGGAGTTCATGCTGGGGGTAGTGTTTAAGGGTTTAGGGTACTGCTTTGATGTTTGGGTAGTGTAGGGGGTCGTGCTGGGGGTAGTGTTTTAGGGATTAGGGTAGCGCAGTGGTCTTTGGGTAATGTAGGGGGTCGTGCTGGGGGTAGTGTTTTAGGGTTTAGGGCAGCGCAGTGGTGTTTGGGTAGTGTAGGGGTCGTGCTGGGGTGGTGTTTTAGGGTTTTGGGTAGCGCAGTGGTGTTTGGGTCGTGTAGGGGGTCGTGCTGGGGGTGGTGTTTTGGGGTTTTGGGTAGCGCAGTGGTGTTTGGGTAGTGGAGGGTGTCGTGCTGGGGGTAGTGTTTTAGGGTTTAGGGTAGTGCATTGGTGTTTAGGTAGTAGGGGGTTGTGCTGGGGGTAGTGTTTTAGGGTTTAGGGTAGCGCAGTGGTGTTTGGGTAGTGTAGGGGGTCGTGCTGGGGGTAGTGTTTTAGGGTAGCACAGTGGTGTTTGGGTAGTGTAGGGGGTCGTGCTGGGGGTAGTGTTTTAGGGTTTAGGGTAGCGCAGTGGTGTTTGGGTAGTGTAGGGGGTCGTGCTGGGGGTAGTGTTTTAGGGTTTAGGGTAGTGCAGTGGTGTTTGTGTAGTGTATGGGGTCATGCTGGGGATAGATTTAGGGTTTAGGGTAGTGCAATGGTGTTTGTGTAGTGTAGAGGGTCATGCTGGGAGTAGTGTTTTAGGGTTTAGGGTAGTGCAGTGGTGTTTGTGTAGTGTAGGGGATCGTGCTGGGGTAGTGTTTTAGGGTTTAGGGTAGTGCAGTGGTGTTTGGGTAGTGTAGGGGGTCGTGCTGGTGGTAGATTTAGGGTTTAGGTAGTGCAATGGTGTTTGTGTAGTGTAGGGGGTCGTGCTGGGGGTAGTGTTTTAGGGTTTAGGGTAGTGCAGTAGTATTTGTGTAGTGTAGGGGGTCGTGCTGGGGGTAGTGTTTTAGGGTTTAGAGTAGTGCAGTGGTGTTTGTGTAGTGTAGGGGGTCGTGGTTTAGGGTTTAGGGTAGTGCAGTGGTGTTTGGGTAGTGTAGGGGGTTGTGCTGGGGTGTAGTGTTTTAGGGTTTAGGGTAGTGCAGTGGTATTTGGGTAGTGTAGGGGGTCATGCTGGGGGTAGTGTTTAAGGGTTTAGGGTAGTGCAGTGGTGTTTGGGTAGTGTAGGGGGTCGTGCTGGGGGTAGTGTTTTAGGGTTTAGGGTAGTGCAGTGGTGTTTGAGTAGTGTAGGGGGTCATGCTGGGGGTAGATTTAGGGTTTAGGGTAGTGCAGTGGTGTTTGTGTAGTATAGGGGTAGTGCTGGGGGTAGTGTTTTAGGGTTTAGGGTAGTGCAGTGGTGTTTGGTAGTGTAGGGGGTCGTGCTGGGGGTAGATTTAGGGTAGTGCAGTGGTGTTTGTGTTGTGTAGGGGGTAGTGCTGGGGGTAGTGTTTTAGGGTTGAGGGTAGTGCAGTGGTGTTTGTGTAGTGTAGGGGGTCGTGTTTTAGGGTTTAGGATAGTGCAGTGGTGTTTGGGTAGTGTAGGGGTCGTGTTTTAGGGTTGAGGGTAGTGCAGTGGTGTTTGGGTCGTGTAGGGGGTATATTTAGGGTTTAGGGTCGTGCAGTGGTGTTCGGTTAGTGTAGGGGGTCGAGCTGGGGGTAGTGTTTTAGGGTTTAGGGTAGAGCAGTGGTGTTTGTGTAGTGTAGGGGGTCGTGCTGGGGGTAGTGTTTTAAGGTTTAGGGTAGCGCAGTGGTGTGTGGGTAGTGTAGGGGGTCATGCTGGGGGTAGTGTTTTAGGGTTTAGGGTAGCGCAGTGGCTTTTGGGTAGTGTAGGGGTCGTGCTGGGGGTAGTGTTTTAGGGTTTAGGGTAGCGCAGTGGTGTTTGGGTAGTGTAGGGGGTCGTGTTTTAGGGTTTAGGGTAGCGCAGTGGTGTTTGGGTAGTGTAGGGGGTCGTGCTGGGGGTGGTGTTTTAGTGTTTAGTGTAGCGCAGTGGTGTTTGGGTAGTGTAGGGGGTCGTGCGGGGGTAGATTTAGGGTTTAGGGTAGCGCAGTGGTGTTTGGGTAGTGTAGGGGTCGTGCTGGGGGTAGTGTTTTAGGGTTTAGGGTAGCACAGTGGTGTTTGGGTAGTGTAGGGGGTCGTGCTGGGTGTAGTGTTTTAGGGTTTAGGGTAGCGCAGTGGTGTTTGGGTAGTGTAGGGGTAGTGCTGGGGGTAGTGTTTTAGGGTTTAGGGTAGTGCAGTGGTGTTTGTGTAGTGTAGGGCTTCGTGCTGCGGGTAGTGTTTTAGGGTTTTGTGTAGTGCAGTGGTGTTTGTGTAGTGTAGGGGGTAGTGTTTTAGGGTTTAGGGTAGTACAGTGGTGTTTGTGTAGTGTAGGGGGTCATGCTGGGGGTAGTGTTTTAGATTTTAGGGTAGTGCAGTGGTGTTTTTGTAGTGTAGGGGGTCATGTTTTAGGGTTTAGGGTAGTGCAGTTGTGTTTGGGTAGTGTAGGGGGTCGTGTTTTAGGGTTTAGGATAGTGCAGTGTTGTTTGGGTAGTGTAGGGGGTCGTGCTGGTGGTAGTGTTTTAGGGTTTAGTGTAGTGCAGTGGTGTTTGTGTAGTGTAGGGGGTAGTGCTTTCGGGTTTAGGGTAGTGCAGTCTTGTTTGTGTAGTGTAGGGGGTCATGCTGGGGGTAGTGTTTTAGGGTTTGGTGTAGTGCAGTGGTGTTTGTGCAGTATAGGGGGTCGTGCTTTAGGGTTACGGTAGTGCAGTTGTGTTTGGGTAGTGTAGGGGGTCGTGCTGGGGTAGTGTTTTAGGGTTTAGGGTAGTGCAGTGGTGTTTGGGTAGTGTAGGGGGTCGTGCTGGTGGTAGTGTTTTAGGGTTTAGGGTAGTGCAGTGGTGTTTGTGTAGTGTAGGGGGTCATGCTGGGGGTAGATTTAGGGTTTAGGGTAGTGCAGTTGTGTTTGGGTAGTGTAGGGGGTCATGCTGGGGGTAGTGTGTTAGGGTTTAGGGTAGTGCAGTGGTGTTTGGGTAGTATAGGGTTCGTGCTTGTGGTAGTGTTTTAGGGTTTAGGGTAGTGCAGTGGTGTTTGTGTAGTGTAGGGGGTCATGCTGGGGGTAGATTTAGGGTTTAGGGTAGTGCAGTTGTGTTTGGGTAGTGTAGGGGGTCATGCTGGGGGTAGTGTGTTAGGGTTTAGGGTAGTGCAGTGGTGTTTGGTTAGTGTAGGGGGTCATGCTGGGGTAGTGTTTTAGGGTTTAAGGTAGTGCAGTGGTGTTTGGGTAGTGTAGGGGGTCGTGCTGGGGTAGTGTTTTAGGGTTTAGGGTAGTACAGTAGTGTTTGGGTAGTGTAGGGGGCCATGCTGGGGTATTGTTTTAGTGTTTAGGGTAGTGCAGTGGTGTTTGTGTAGTGAACAGCTCATGCACTGCGTCGCTAGGTGAGACCTAAAAAGCATTGCACCAAGATGGCTGCCAACACTTCCTGGATTGAAGTGTTGGCAGCCAATTAGAGCCAAGCTTGTGCTTGTGTAGTTAGGTCCCGCCCAGATATATAAAGAGTTTTTCCTTTAATATCTCAAAAACTACTGAACGGATTTACACCATTTAAAAAAAGGACGGTTTCTGAACCAAGCACTACCTTTTTGCCAAATTTGGTGTAATTCCGTTCAGCAGTTCGAGCTGTAGCCGTGTCTAAAGTTTCCTATGGGAAATGCATTTTCGACCTCTTTTTTTAAATTTCTCAGGAACTACTGAGCAGTTTACACCATTTAACAAAAGGTCTCTTTCTGAACCAAGGGCTACCTTTTTGCCAAATTTGGTGTAATTCCGTTCAGCAGTTCGAGCTGTAGCCGTGTCTAAAGTTTCCTACGGAAAATAACATGGAAAAAACACGTTTTGGGACCCCCCTTTTTTCTCGGCCCCTGCTTGGCAAATCACCCCGAAACTTTAAGGATAGGAGCTGACCGGAGCGGGCCATAAGTTTTGAAAATTTTGCGAAGATTCGTCAACCGGCGCCAAAGTTATTGGGAAAACAAAAAACGCTTTTCCTATGGAAACTATGTTCTAACTATACTAACTATAACAATCTACTGGCGACCGCCAGTAGATTATATATATATATATATATATTATCTACTGGCGGTCGCCAGTAGATAGTTATAGTTACAACCTATTATCCATAGGAAATCCGCGACATTCTATTTGAAATAACTCTCTTGCCGGTTGACGTATCTTCGCAAAATTTTCCAAACTTTGTGGGGCGCTCCGGTCCGCTCCTACCCTGAAAGTCTCGGGGGATTCGTCAGCGGGGCCGAGAAAGGGGGTCCCAAACGCGTTTTCCCATGCAATTTTCCATAGGAAACTTTAGACACGGCTACAGCCTGAACTGCTGAACGGAATTACACCAAATTTGGCAAAGAGGTAGTTCTTGGTTCAGAAAGAACCCTTTTTCTTAAATGGTGTAAATCCGTTCAGTAGTTGCTGAGAAAATCAAAAGTAAAAGTATAGATATATCTATGGCCGAGTAGGGTCCGCGTACCCTCAGCGCACCCTGCGCGCACCGTCCCGATCATGAGCTGCATGTTAATTGGCTGTCAGCTGGCTGTCAACATTCCGATTCAGGAAATGTTGGCAGCCATTTTATCCTCGGTAGAACCGAGGGACAGAAACAAGTGCGCAAAGCGCACAAAGGGAGCAGGGTATAAACACCCTGACCCCCTAGGTTTGCTCAGGGGTCCCACAAGGACCCCTGGGCAAAAAAAAAAAAAAAACTCGGCAGGATGCGCTCAGGGTGCGCGAATCCTGCCAGCAAAATCGAGCGCGGTCTCCGCGCTTCGATTACATCTTGCCCCGGGTGGCCCAAGTCCCGGGGGCATGGTGAGGTGGGTATATTGTTTGTATGGGGGCCTCAAGGGCCCCCAAGCCCGAGACCGCCACCCCGGGGCTTTATAGAAAAAATGGTGCGGGATGGCTCTTCTGCCCTCCCGCAGCCCCGGAGACCGCCACCCCTCGGGGCTTCTTTTTTATTTAAATAAGGTGTGGGGGGCTCCAGCCCCCACATGCCCGGGGACCACCACCTCCCGGGGCACTTATAAAATAAATGTGGGGGTCCATTACGGACCCCAGAGCCCGGGGACCACCACCTCCCGGGGCTGTGCAATTTAAGGGAGGGGGCCGCGCGGCCCCCTCCTGGAGCCCTTGATGGCCCTGGGGACCGCCACCCCCAGGGCCGGCTCCTGCAGTGTCCCGGGGTGCCTACCCGGGACACTGTAGTTTGCTATGGCAGGACGGGAGCCTCGCGGCTCCCGTCCTGCCATAGCAAACTGCTGGATATTGGAAGAGAGAGCAGGAAACCTGCTCTCTCTTCCAATATCCAAAGCACATAGCTTTCCACATGGGGAGCTGCATCTTAGCAGCTCCCCATGTGAGAAAAGCTATGCCGGCTCCCAAGGGACGCGGGGAGCCGGCGGGACTGTGGGGGATTGGGGATCCCCACAGTCTCCAACGTGAGCCAGGCCCCGGGGATGGGGTCCCGGGGCCATAAGTGGCCCGGGAGGGGCCACGCAGCCCCCTCCCAAAGTAAAAAAAAAACACACAAAAAAAAAAAAAGGGTATGGCCGGCCCGGAGATGGGGTCCCGGGGCCTCAAATGGCCAGAGGAGGGGGCCACGCAGCCCCCTCCAAAGAATAAAATGTAGAAATAGAGGCCATGCCCGGGGATGGGGTCCCGGAGGCCAATACAGGCCTAGGCAGGGCTTTAAGTGGGAAAAAAAAACTGGGGGTGCTCTAAAAGGGGCGTGGCAAATTTCTTAAAGGGGTGTGGCCTATCCGAGCAGGGGCGTGGTCTAAATCAAGATAACTAGCATTGTGTGCTTAAGAAAATCATGAAGTCGCATCCAGCAAAGGATAATAAAATAGGCAAAAAGGTATATTTATTAAGTATAAGCCATAAAATACCAAACACTTTAAAAAACATGTAAAAATTATTTACATTACTTAGAAATCTATTGCAGGATTCCCCAAAACCCTTGAAGATATTTACTGTGTCTATTTTGCTGGGGTTTCTCGGTGGAGTCAGAGGTGTGGCAGAAAGAGCAAAATATCCCAATTTTTAGTATTTGTTTCCCATTTCACTAACCAGTTACAGCTTATTACGTTATTTAATTTAACCAATGGATACACATGTTTATTTAAGGTTTAATATGAGTTATTGACATTAAAATACATTCACAAAGTGGGATACGTTTCCAATCACAGAATGTCCCAAATATCCTTAAAAGTGGAATCGCAGCCATTTGTCTCCCAGCCATGGAGTTTCTGTCATCAGCACTTCCCCACCCTTTTTCCACAAGAGCAGTTCAAACATGAATGGCAAAATATCCTAGTTTGCAAATGTTTTCCACATAATTATGGCGCTGCCATATTTGCCACATAATACATCATCTGCTGCATAATCTGACGATTTTAACTAATACATTGTTTATAGCTCCCTGTAGGTAACAGCGGTGGGGCTGGGTAAGGGGGGTTTCGAGGGATGATGCTGAAGGAAAATTAATTATTTAATTTTCCTCGGCATCGTCCCTTGAAATCCCCTTACCCGGCCCTCTGCCCCACTGCTGTTAGCTGCACGGATCGCGGGTGGTCAGCGCCTGGTGCGGTCGCATTGCCCTAGAGCCACCCTGCTCAAGGGTCCTGTGACCTCAGTGACAGAGTCACTTCACTCTATGGTGTGCTGCTTCATAGGCCTGCCTGCAAGACTGGAGGTGAACTTCAGAATGAATTGTGGCAGACAGGCCTTCAAGGTTAACCCACACTTGCCACTGCTAGGGCCCACCTGCTGGTGCTAAGACACCAGGGCTTTTAAAATCTTGCGGGGCCTTCTAAGGTCTAGTATGGGAATGTGCTCCCTCAGGGGGAGTGGTCTGGTGGCCTGGTCATGAAGGCTGAACCTGGTTCCCCAGTTGCAAATTCAGCAGCTCTGACCATAGTGCCACATCATCTCCCCCACTGAACACCATACTGCCCCACTGAGAGACACTTGCACTGCACTAACCCGCTATAAACACCTGAATGTGACTCAATTCAAATTACGCACCAGACAAGAGCAAGATGCTGCCTAAAAAAAAAATTTACATCCTAGAAAAAGCAAACACTCAGAGAATGCAAGATTAAGTAAAGCATGTGTCATGTAAGCAGGAACAACATGGTTACCTTTTTCTTTTACGCTCATTATTCAGAAATGAGTGAGTGCTTTTGCCTGAAAAGTTAAGGCCATGACCGCAGGGCCCAGAAGGGACCGCTTCAATGCCCATTGCTTATATCCTTACAAAACGTAAGCAGTATGGATTAAAAGACCACATTCATAAACGCAGAGCCGCAGTATGCATTTTGTTTTCCAATTCACCCATCAAGCAGGTATTTCAGTACCTCCAGGATCAGTGCACTTTCCCACCCAGGAAAGCAATGTTGTTCAAAGAGAGTCGAGAAAACACAAGTAGCGCTTCACTGGCAAACACTGTAAAGTGGCGCTAATGTGTTTAGGTGAATAAATCAATCTGGCCACCTTGCAACCACTCTGTCTTGCTTTAGTTAGTTACTTTTCATATTTTGAATGTTTTAGTTCTCTCCACCCGAGGCTGCACTTAGAAATTGAAAAAGTCAGAAAAAGAGGACGTTGCCAGCAAAAGTGTTTTTTTTTTGGGATCCATTTCAGAGGGAGCAAATAAACGAAAGCAGGAAAGAGAAGGTAATACCTGTTTCTAAAAGTCTCGGTTTTCACCATCCATCCACCATCCCACGCTGGCACCACGGCGGCGTTGCTCCTGCGCTGGAAAAAGAGAAGGAAATCCTGAGAGAAAATGGCTCTCTTAAAGGGTTTCCCTTCCTCCAACAACGTTGACCTGGCATGACGTCATGCCGTGGACGTCATGCCGTGACCTCCACTACTCAGTGAGGAAACTGAGCTCTCACTGCAGTCCAGAAAAAAAAGAAAAAAAAGAAAGGACTACCTTTGCCAGCCGCGAAAATAGAGCCCGATAGAGACCCGTTTCGAGGGCCCCCAAAAAAAACTGCCGGTGCTCAGACCCGGACAGACCCGGCCCACTTAAAGCCCTGGGCCTAGGGAAGGGGGGCCACGCGGCCCCCTTCCCGTTTTTTTTTTTACATTTTAATTAAAAAAGGGGTAAGGCCCTGGGGGATGGGGTCCCCAGGGCCCAAAAACAGGAAAAAGGAAGGGGGCCACAGCCCCCTTCAGGGGACAAAAAACAAAAAAAAAAAATGATCGGGCCCGCAGGCCCCGCCCCTTCCTTCACCACTCTGCAAGCGTGCCCCTGGCGCGTTTGCAGAGAGGAATAATTCCCCTTGAATACTGGGGGTCCCTGGAGACCAACTAGCCCACCAGGAACCTCCAGTATGCGCCAGGGGCTGCGTTGCAGAGAGGTGTACAGAGGCCACGCCCCTTTTACACCTCTCTGCAACGCCAACTCTGTGGCGCTTTTGGATATACCTGTTGGGCTAGTTGGCCCCCAGGGACCCTCAGGATTCAAGGGGAGTTAATCCCCCGACTTAAAACGCGCCACGGGCGCGTTTGCACAGTGGTGAAGGGAGGGGCGGAGCTTCAGGTGACATCTGTGCAAACACGCCCCGTGGCGCGTTTTAAGTTGAGGGATTAAATCCCCTTCAATCCTGAGGGTCCCTGGGGCCAACTAGCCCAACAGGTACATCCAGAAAGCGCCACAGAGCTGCGTT
This sequence comes from Calotriton arnoldi, assembly GCA_963921515.1. Classification (NCBI taxonomy): domain Eukaryota; kingdom Metazoa; phylum Chordata; class Amphibia; order Caudata; family Salamandridae; genus Calotriton; species Calotriton arnoldi. Next base: position 750,615 of record CAWUFW010008603.1, on the reverse strand, counting down.
GCAGAGAGGTGTAAAGGGGTGTGGCCTCTCTACACGTCTCTGCAACGCAGCCCTAGCGCATATTGGAGGTTCCTGGTGGGCTAGTTGGCCCCTAGGGACCCTCAGGATTCAAGGGGACTTAATCCCCAACTTAAAACGCGCCACGGGGCGCGTTTGCACAGATGTCACCTCAGGCCCCGCCCCCTCCCTTCACCATTGTGCAAATATTCTTCTAAAATCATCCGAAATACGAATTCCGATTTACTCACCTGTTATAAGGAGAGACCTCAGTGCTGTATCTTTCAGTCCAGTACTGGTCCTGAAAAGTAATGTTAACCGTACTTACCAGTAACTTGAATTTCCTTCCATAGGATATCATTGCCTGCTTTTTGCTGAAAAAGTTTCTAAGTGTTGATTTTTGAAACCTACAAATATTCCTCTAAAATCAGCCGAAATACGAATTCCGATTTACTCACCTGTTATAAGGAGAGACCTCAGTGCTGTATCTTTCAGCCCAGTACTGGTCCTGAAAAGTAATTCTAACCGTACTTACCAGTAACTTGAATTTCCTTCCATAGGCTAACATTGACTGGTTTCACTTGGAAATTCTTCTAAGTGTTGAGTTTTGGAACTTTATAATATTCCTCTAAAATCAGCCGAACTACGAATTCCGATTTACTCACCTGTTATCAGGAGAGAACCCAGTGCTGCATCTTTTAGCCCAGCACTGACCCTGAAAAGTAATTTTAACCGTACTTACCAGTAACTTGAATTTTCTTCCATAGGCTAACATTGACTGGTTTCACTTGGAAATTCTTCTAAGTGTGGAGTTTTGGAACTTAAAAATATTCCTCTAAAATCAGCCGAAATCACGAATTCCGATTTACTCATTTACTCATTTACTCATTTACTCATTTATCAGGAGAGACCTCAGTGCTGCATCTTTCAGCCCAGTACTAATCCTGAAAAGTAATTTTAACCGTACTTACCAGTAACTTGAATTTCCTTCCATAGGATATCATTGCCTGCTTTTGCTGAAAAAGTTTCTAAGTGTTGATTTTTGAAACATACAAATATTCCTCTAAAATCAGCCGAAATCCAATTCTGATTTACTCACCTGTTATCAGGAGAGACCTCAGTGCTGCATCTTTCAGCCCAGTACTGGTCCTGAAAAGTAATTTTAACCGTACTTACCAGTAACTTGAATTTCCTTCCATAGGCTAACATTGACTGGTTTCACTTGGAAATTCTTCTAAGTGTGGAGTTTTGGAACTTTAAATTATTCTTCTAAAATCAGCCGAAATACGAATTCCGATTTACTCATCTGTTATCAGGAGAGAACCCAGTGCTGCATCTTTTAGCCCAGCACTGACCCTGAAAAGTAATTTTAACCGTACTTACCAGTAACTTATCTTTTCTTCCATAGGAATCCATTGTCTGGTTTTCAGCAGAAAAGTTTCAAAGTGTCGATTTTCACAAACTACAAATATTCCTTAAAAATCGCCTGTATGACTTAAACGCATTTTTTCAACTGTTTACAGGAGATGCACCAGTGCTGGATCCAGGATCTAACCCTGAGTAAGAAAAAGTAACGATAACAGTTTTTACCTGCTAAGTGAATTTCCTTCCATAGGATAACATTGGTGATTCTATGAGGAAAAGTTTCAAAGTGTCAACTTTTAAAATACAATAATATTCCTTAAAAATCACGACTGTAACCAAAACGCTTTTACTCAACTGTTTACAGGAGATGTCCCAGGACTGAATCTAGGATCCAGTCCTGTGGTTAGAAAAGTAATCCATAAAGTAACTAATTGCATTTAACTAGAAATTCACATTGAGCTGAATGTTGCATTGTGTTTGAAAATGTGTTGCCCATTGCAACAACTGTAACTACTGTACTTAAAAGTCTATTGCCTATGTGCAAAGTATTTAAACTAAAGTAATTCATTCTGAGAAAGTATTTTTGTAATGTAATGTATAATGTAATTACAATGTAATTTAAAAAATTAAATATGTAAAAGAAATTGTTTGTAAAAATGTAGTAAATCAGTATGAAAAAAATTAATATAAAAATTAATACATTTAAAAAATGTCATTTAAAAAACCTTTGAAATTCACTGAAAAACCGTAGGTTTCAGGCACGTTATAGTTACAAATTAGCATTTAAAAAACCTTTGAAATTCACTGAAAAAACCATAGGTTTCAGACACGTTATAGTTAGAAATTAGCATTTAAAAAACCTTTGAAATTCACTGAAAAAACCATAGGTTTTAGGGACAGTTATAGTTAGTTGGACATTGCACTCGTACAAAACCCGTGAAATTCCCCCGTTATAGTTAGTTCAGCTAACTATAACTCGCGCCCATAATGCACTGCTGATGACGTCACATATTACATCACTCATGACATGGTCAGTGACATCACTGATGACATCACTGATGACATCTCAAATGACATCACTGATGACATCATCCACGTTATAATCTGATGCAGCTCTTCACACCCTAATATAACCTTTGATACACCCAATCTAAATTACAGACTGCCATTCGCAAAACCATAGACACTCCAACACCAATAACTACATACCCACTCACTGATTCTTAGGACTACACACACACATCCACTCACTCACCCGTACAGTCACTCATACTTATGGTCACTCAGTACAGGACTATCATATGCACTCTTACTCCTATATAGACACTCAAACACCGCCACTCATCCATAGAGGTACTCACACACCTAGTCAGTCATGCAAATAATTAACCACACTGCCATTTACTCACCTATACAGTTATACACACACCAGCTCACTTAATCATACAAATACTAGCACATTGTTACGCTCTTATACAATCACTGATACAAGCACACACTCATCCATACAGCCACTATCACAATCACTCACTCTCAGCTTATAGCTATTTATATACTCTAACACACATATATACTGCCTTTCACATATGTAGTTACTCACGCATGTACCACTGGGACATACATTCACTCACTAACACACTCTTACACACACTTACCCACCCATACAGTCTATCACAGATGCACTCTTGAAACCATCCACCCAGTGAATCACCCACTCACACATCTATGCACAGTCGCACACACCCCATCCACACAAACACTCAGGCACCCATACAGATACTCAGACAACAAATCAATAACTCTTATAGACACTCATGTAGCTATTCACAAACCCATGCAGCCACTTACACAGCAACAGACAGATACAGACATTCACCCAGTTTAGTCACTAACCCATGCATTCAGTAAGATACGTTTAATCACTCACTTATAGAATTAGTCACGCACCTACTAAATCATCCATACAGACACTTATACACCCACTCATTCTTCAATACGCCTTTCCCTATATATATTAAAAATATTTAAACTTTACAGAAACACACAGTCACTGGATGATGTCATCAGTGATGTCATTTGAGATGTCATCAGTGATGTCACTGACCATGTCATGAGTGATGTAATATGTGACGTCATCAGCAGTGCATTGCGGGCGTGAGTTATAGTTAGCTGAACTAACTATAACGGGGGAATTTCACGGGTTTTGTACGAGTGCAATGTCCAACTAACTATAACTGTCCCTAAAACCTATGGTTTTTCAGTGAATTTCAAAGGTTTTTAAATGCTAATTTCTAACTATAACGTGTCTGAAACCTATGGTTTTTTCAGTGAATTTCAAAGGTTTTTAAATGCTAATTTGTAACTATAACGTGCCTGAAACCTACGGTTTTTCAGTGAATATATATAACTTCCTCAAACCACCTATATTTAGGTGTAAAACCAAAGGGGGAAAGACAGTAGCAGCTCTGGGAACAAAAGCATGGAATAAGCTGCCAACTCATCTGAGATTACAAAATAATGAAACTCAATTCAGGAGATTGCTGAAAACATGGATATTCAGCTCCACAGACGAACTATGCCTTTCCCTTATTTAATCTCTTTGGGAACCTCCCTCACCTCTAACTAGCGCCAGGATGCTCCTTTCGGAGTGGCAGATTGCGCTTTATAAATAACCCATTACATTACATTACATTACATTACATTACATTACATATATATATATATATATATAGATATATATATATAAAACTTTCAAGCCTCCAAAGGTTAGCGCGCTCTCAGGATAAAGGACTCAACATAGGTATAGTTCCACAATTCTATTATTATAAATTACTTATACTGTTATACAAGAACGTGCCATCTCATGATAAGTAAAATGGGCAGATCTTCTGAATGATACTGATGTATAACTGGGTAAGTAGCTCAGGTTCTCGAAATTAGTTGTAATGTAGGGATAATTTCCACCCATACTTGAGAGTTTTCTTTTTAAATTACTGATTAATTGTCAATCTTTGTGTTTTTGCACAGTTGTAGAGATAGACGGACAGACAGACAGATATTTTGATATACTTTCCTATTGTGATGATATTCTGTTCCACAATATTTTTGACACAATATTTTGATAGTTTACATACTCGGTATGTAAACTCGAAATTTGCATTGAAGATATTCTTGTGTCACGATAATTTTGTTCCTGATATTTTGTCATACAGCCTTGTGAAAGCAGTTCCTCCTATGGATTTCCTATTGTGAGATGGTATAATGATCCCAGGTTCAAGCCTGGAGTGCAGTGTCCTGTTTTGTTTGCATTGGTTGAATTTACTTGTAACTGTAGTGGTTGTTTCCCTGAAGTCTCTGTGGGCGATGCAGAGTGCCTTGAGCATTGCTCATCTAGCCACTGTAGCCAGTGGAGTGATGGCAGGATTGGTTCATGCCCTCTCCGGGGTGTATGAAGGCAAAGATTCCTGGGGCAGGGTTTGGATTAGTTGAATTTTGCACATGATGTACCTGGCTATGCCAAGGTACAGGATGGCGATAGAATCGAGCTTGGCGATTACGAATGTGAGGACAGATTGTCTCTTTGTTGGTACCCAAGGTATGGGACGATGATCCGCAGTGCTTTTTTTGTGCAGAAGGTGCTCTTTGTACCCTTGTTGACATGTGGTATCAAGGATATATCTCCTAATATGTTTCTACATATGTGCACACTTTGTTTCTTGTGTCCTCTTCCGGAAGTTGTTACATGCCATTGTCTAGTTTTAACTTCTTTTTCTGAGCCAGAGAAACAGTATTATATGCCATAAAAGGTTATCTTACACTTCTGTCAGCTTAAAAGAATAACACGTGCTTTCCTTTGCATTGATTAAAGAGAGGACAGATGCTTTACATTAAAAAATAAATGTACACAGGAGTAACTGCTACATTTACATTACTTTTTTAACATACATTGGTCACAAAATTCTTGTGCAGATTAACAGAAGTCCCACCACAAAAGTCGGAAATGTATACTTTTCAGTTACAGAGTATGATTTGCATGAACTTCAGACTTTCCTAGAATTCACAAAGAAATGCTAATTTTTTTTTTTTTTTTTTTTACAGAGTTTTATATAGCGCGAACTTGACTTGAATCGGGTATCAGAGCGCTCTACATAGCACCAGTTGCGTTACATGAGGACACATTCATTTTTGTTAGGCACGGGGAGATTAAGTGATTTGCCCAGAATCACAGGATGTTCAGGGACATTGCCGAGACTCGAACCCAGTTCCCCAGATTCGAGGTCGAGCGCCCTAGCCTTTAGGCCAACTCCTCTCCCCAATGTGCTGTTCTGAAAGTGTGACTAGAGCAGGGTCTCAGGAAGGTGCAGAGGCATAAACAGCAAACTGAGATGAAGCAAATATACATTTACACAGGTAAAAACGAGACGTAACAGGAACAATTGGAAGTTCAAAACATTGAATCCAGTTTCTTTAAATGTTGACCAGTTTTCAGTTGTTCTTAATAAGTGGTTACTCCTATGGTAGAAAATCTCTGACTATTTCCAGGGAGGGAATGTGACCACCAAGAGTTTGTAAACAGGGCCGGACTGGCCATGTATTCCATCGGGCATTTCCCAAGAGGTTGGACACTGCTGATGTCTCGGCCAGGTTTTCTAGATTCCACAGGTTCATAACAGCAGGCAGAGCGGGGATTTTAGACAAGACAGGAGAGAGGAGAGAGAGGATGGAGAGAGGAAAGAGGAGAATGGGAGGGAGAGACGAGAAGGAGAGAGAGGACTCGGGGAGAGGATGTGGTCTGATGGCTAGAGCTGCCGACCTTGGAGCTTGAAACCAAGGTTCGAGCCCCGAGGTTGCGTCCACATTCTGTGATTCTGGGCAAATCACTTAATGTCCCCGTGCCTACCAAAAAAAAATACAAAAAAAAATGAATGTGTCCCAGTGTAACATAACCTGTGCTCATGTAAAGTGTTCCAATACCTTCGGGACGAGCTCGCGCTATATAAATCTGCATAAAAAAAAACTAAGAGAGCGGAGCTGGACTGAATATTTTAACTGGGGTCGCTTTTGGTTCCCAGCCTGACCCTGTTTGTAACTACATCTTAATGCCTGTGAGTTTGTGGGGTTCACCTGCATTTGCCCTAAAATGCCCACAATCTGCCCCGGTAGCAGATTTGTTCAGACAGGTAATTTTATTTACCAATTCCATTTCCTGCACAGCTTCAAGTTTTGATACTCACTGACATGACCGTACAGCAAGCACTGGGAGCCCTAAGTTAAGACACAGAACCATATCACATAAAGCGAGCACTGAGAGCGCTAAGTTAAGAGACAGGGCCGTATCACATAAAGCGAGCACTGAGAGCGCTAAGTTAAGACACAGGGCCGTATCACATAAAGCCAGCACTGAGAGCGCTAAGTAAAGATAGAGGGCCGTATCACATAAAGCGAGCACTGAGAGCGCTAACTAAAGACACAGGGCCGTATCACATAAAGCGAGCACTGAGAGCGGTAAGTTAAGTCAAAGGGTGGTATTACACACAGCGAGCACTGCGAGCGCTAATTTAAGAGACAGGGCTGTATCACATAAAGTGAGCACTGAGAGCGCTAAGTTAAGACACAGGGCCGTATCACATATAGCTAGCACTGAGAGCGGTAAGTTAAGATACAGGGCAGTATCACATAAAGCGAGCACTGAGAGCGCTAATTTAAGAGACAGGGCCGTATCACATAAAGTGAGCACTGAGAGCGCTAAGTTAAGACACAGGGCCGTATCACATAAAGGGAGCACTGAGAGCGCTAAGTTAAGACACAGGGCCGTATCACATAAAGCGAGTACTGAGAGCGCTAAGTTAAGACACAGGGCTGTATCACATAAAGCAAGCACTGAGAGCGCTAAGTTAAGACACAGGGCTGGATCACATAAAGCGAGCACTGAGAGCGCTAATTTAAGACACAGGGCCATATCACATAAAGCGAGCACTGAGAGCGCTAAGTTAAGACACAGGGCTGTATCACATAAAGCGAGCACTGAGAGCGCTAAGTTAAGACACAGGGCCGTATCACATAAAGCGAGCACTCAATGCGCTAAGTTAAGACACAGGGCAGTATCACATAAAGCGAGCAGTGAGAGTGCTAAGTTAAGAGACAGGGGCGTATCACATAAAGCGAGCACTGAGAGCGCTAAATTAAGAGACACGGCCGAATCACATAAAGTGAGCACTGAGAGCACTAAGTTAAGAGACAGGGCCGTATCACATAAAGTGAGAACTGAGAGCCTAAGTTAAGAGACCGGGCCATATCCCATAAAGCGAGCACTGAGAGCGATAAGTTAAGACACAGGGCGGTATCCCAAAAAGCAAGCACTGAGAGAGCTAAGTTAAGAGACAGGGCCGTATACCATAAAGCGAACACTGAGAATGCTAAGTTAAGACACAGGGCGGTATCCCATAAAGCGAGCACTGAGAGCGCTAAGTTAAGACACAGGGCGGTATCCCATAAAGCAAACACTGAGAGCGCTAAGTTAAGACACAGGGCGGTATCCCATAAAGCGAGCATGAGAGCGCTAAGTTAAGACACAGGGCCATATCACATAAAGCAAGCACTGAGAGCGCTAAGTTAAGACACAGGGCCATATCATATAAAGCAAGCACTGAGAGCGCTAAGTTAAGACACAGGGCCATATCACATAAAGCAAGCACTGAGAGCGCTAAGTTAAGACACAGGGCCATATCACATAAAGCAAGCACTGAGAGCGCTAAGTTAAGACACAGAGCCATATCACATAAAGCAAGCACTGGGAGCGCTAAGTAAGGACACATGGCCATATCACATAAAGCAAGCACTGAGAGTGCTAAGTTAAGACACAGGGCCATATCACATAAAGCAAGCACTGAGAGCGCTAAGTTAAGACACAGGGAAATATCACATAAAGCAAGCACTGAGAGCGCTATGTTAAGACACAGGGCCGTATCACATAAAGTGAGCACTGAGAGCGCTAAGTTAAGACACAGGGCCGTATCACATAAAGCAAGCACTGAGAGCACTAATTTAAGAGACAGGGTCGTATCACATAAAGCGAGCACTGAGAGCGCTAAGTTAAGACACAGGGCCGTATCACATAAAGCGAGCACTGAGAGCGCTAAGTTAAGACACAGGGCCATATCATGTAAAGCAAGCACTGAGAGCGCTAAGTTAAGACACAGGGCCGTATCACATATAGCGAGCACTGAGAGCGGTAAGTTAAGATACAGGGCAGTATCACATAAAGCGAGCACTGAAAGCGCTAAGTTAAGACACAGGGCCGTATCACATAAAGGGAGCACTGAGAGCGCTAATTTAAGACACAGGGCCGTATCACATAAAGCAAGCACTGAGAGCGCTAAGTTAAGACACAGGGAAATATCACATAAAGCAAGCACTGAGAGTGCTATGTTAAGACACAGGGCCATATCACATGAAGCAAGCACTGAGAGCGCTATGTTAAGACACAGGGCCGTATCACATAAAGCAAGCACTGAGAGCGCTAAATTAAGACACAAGAACAGGGGTGGGTGTAACTGGCATAATTCTCTCTAGCATAAATACTTGTAATTACCGCCAAATTGCTCCTAATTATGTGTAATTGTGTGCGAAGCATAATTCAGCATTTAACAATATTTTACTCAAGCTGGCATAATCGTGTAATTTCAGTAATTTCTCATCACAAGAGTGATGCGTAATTACTGAAATTACTCCGATTACTCCAGCATAATTGAAATTTTGCCCAAGCCTATGCAAGACTGTACCACATAAAGTGAGCACCAGGAGTCATAAGTTAAGACTCAGTCTCTGCCACAGTTTTGGGCTGACTGGTGCTTAACCTGGAGCAGCGCTATTTTACCTCCTAATACAGCGGCAAATGGTTGCTTGTCAAAGGAACAACGAAGGCTTGTGTGACTTTTAGCTGAAAATGTTGCCTCATTTGCCAACACAATTACATGCCAAGCTAACACAATTACATGCCAAGCTAACACAATTACATGTACAAAGTAACATAATTCAATAATACATAATATTAGGGAACATCACTACAAAAGATTCAAAACCTAATGCAACACAACATCGATTGAACAACACAGCAACATCACATTGCAAAAATGCAACACAAGAGACAGCAGCAGAAAAAACAACACAGCACATACCCACCAAAACAAAATGACACACAACAAATGAGGGCAGACCTTCTAATCACACATTACCACCTCCAGAATTTTCTTACAGTACAGTGATAAAAGTTTTCAGAACAAGCACTGCCTTAACTTACCACAGCAGACATGAAATAGTGCTATTGGAAAATATTTTGTGATCTGTCCCACAATGTTGTATACGGTAAGGACCAATGTTGAAAAGTGAACTAATAAATTAGGCACACACAAATACACACACATACAACAATATTTCTGAAACACTACGGAGGTTTAACATAGGGTTACTAAGCCTGAACGCCTGGCCCAGGAAATCGTACTTACTGTAGACGTGGGGCCAGATGTACGACTGTTTTTGCATTTTTAGTTTTTTTAAATGCACCCCGTTTTCCTTTGAGGAAAACGGGCTGCATTTTTTAAAAAACTGCTTTATTTCAAAGCAGTCCCAGACATGGTGGTCTGCTGAGCCCAGCAGGCCACATACGTGGGAGGGCCTGCCATTCCCAATGGGATCGCAAATTGCGAGAAGCTCATTAATATTCATGAGCTTCTCAATTTGCGACCCCATTGGGAATCGCTAACAGTGTGTTACACACTGTTGTACATCCAAAATAGTGCCTTGGAAATTGCGAGTCGCAAAATACTCGCAATTTGCGAGGCGCTATTTTGGACGTAGTACATCTGGCCCATGGACTTTATTTAATATTATTTAAAAATACTTCTGCAAGAGCACAGCAGAAACTGGCACTTCAATTAAACAAGTGTGTAGTGCTCATTAAAAGGTTCTCTTCTGACAGATTTTGTTTGAAAGTTTCCTCCAGAAGAGATAATGGCGACTGATTAGATTATTAAAATATTTGTGTAAAGAGCAGTCATGAATATACCCTTCTAATAGGAAGACTAATATACACTGTGCTAAGATATAAGGTATTTCTCTCCCCACCTCTGTTGAAGATGCAGTGATGAGGCAGAGCACCCCAGGGAGAGCAGCAGGCATACCCACGCATGCATACAATACATTGCTATTGTGTTGAATAATACAGTATATCACAGCAGTTAAAGTTTTGCCCATGCCCACACAAGACTGTATCACATAAAGCGAGCACTGAGAGCGCTAAGTAAAGACACAGGGCCGTATCACATAAAGCGAGCACTGGGAGCAGTAAGTTAAGTCAAAGGGTGGTATTACATACAGCAGGCACTGAGAGCGCTAATTTTAGAGACATGGCTGTATCACATAAAGCGAGCACTGAGAGCGCTAAGTTAAGACACAGGGCCGTATCACATAAAGCGAGCACTGAGAGCGGTAAGTTAAGACACAGGGCAGTATCACATAAAGCAAGCACTGAGAGCGCTAATTTAAGACACAGGGCCGTATCACATAGTGTGAGCACTGAGAGCGGTAAGTTAAGACACAGGGCAGTATCACATAAAGCGAGCACTGAGAGCACTAATTTAAGAGACAGGGCCGTATCACATAAAGCGAGCGCTGAGAGTGCTAAGTTAAGACACAGGGCCGTATCACATAAAGTTAGCACTGCGAGCACTAATTTAAGAGACAGGGCCGTATCACATAAAGTGAGCACTGAGAGCGCTAAGTTAAGACACAGGGCCGTATCACATAAAGGGAGCACTGAGAGCGCTAATTTAAGACACAGGGCCGTATCACATAAAGCAAGCACTGAGAGCGCTAAGTTAAGACACAGAGCCGTATCACATAATGCGGGCACTGGGGGCGCTAAGTGAAGACACAGGGCCGTATCACATAAAGCGAGCACTGGGATCGCTAAGTTAAGACACAGGGCAGTATCACATAAAGCGAGCAGTGAGAGCGCTAAGTTAAGAGCCAGGGCCGTATCACATAAAGCGAGCACTGAGAGCGCTAAGTTAAGAGACAGGGCTGTATCACATAAAGTGAGCACTAAGTTAAGAGACAGGGCCGTATCACATAAAGTGAGAACTGAGAGCCTAAGTTAAGAGACAGGGCTGTATCCCATAAAGCGAGCACTGAGAGGGCTAAGTTAAGACACAGGGCGGTATCCCATAAAGCAAGCACTGAGAGCGCTAAGTTAAGAGACAGGGCCGTATACCATAAAGCGAACACTGAGAGTGCTAAGTTAAGAGACAGGGCCGTATCACATAAAGCGAGCACTGAGAGCGCTAAGTTAAGAGGCAGGGCCGTTTCACATCAAGTGAGCACTGAGAGCACTAATTTAAGACACAGGCCCGTATCACATAAAGTGAGAACTGAGAGCCTAAGTTAAGAGTCAGGGCTGTATCCCATAAAGCGAGCACTGAGAGCGCTAAGTTAAGACACAGGGCCGTATCCCATATAGCGAGCATGAGAGCGCTAAGTTAAGACACAGGGCCATATCACATAAAGCAAGCACGGAGAGCGCTAAGTTAAGACACAGGGCCATATCACATAAAGGAAGCACTGAGAGCGCTAAGTTAAGACACAGGGCCATATCACATAAAGCAAGCATTGAGAGCGCTAAGTTAAGACACAGGGCCATATCACATAAAGCAAGCACTGAGAGCGCTAAGTTAAGACACAGGGCCGTATCACATAAAGCAAGCACTGAGAGAGCTAAGTGAAGACAAGGGCCGTATCACATAAAGCGAGCACTGAGAGCGCTAAGTTAAGACTTATGGCCGTATCACATAAAGCGAGAACTGAGAGCGCTAAGTTAAGACACAGGGCCGTATCACATAAAGCGAGCACTGAGAGCGGTAAGTTAAGACACAGGGCAGAATCACATAAAGTGAGCAGTGAGAGCGCTAAGTTAAGAGACAGGGCCGTTTCACATAAAGCGAGCTCTGTGAGCGCTAAGTTAAGAGACAGGGACGTATCACATAAAGTGAGCACTGAGAGCGCTAAGTTAAGACACAGGGCCATATCACATAAAGCAAGCACTGAGAGCGCTAAGTTAAGACACAGGGCCATATCACATAAAGTTAGCACTGAGAGCACTAATTTAAGAGACAGGGCTGTATCACATAAAGTGAGCACTGAGAGCGCTAAGTTAAGACACAGGGCCGTATCACATAAAGGGAGCACTGAGAGCGCTAATTTAAGACACATGGCCATATCACATAAAGCAAGCACTGAGAGCGCTAAGTTAAGACACAGAGCCGTATCACATAATGCGAGCACTGGGGGCGCTAAGTGAAGACACAGGGCCGTATCACATAAAGCGAGCACTGGGATCGCTAAGTTAAGACACAGGGCAGTATCACATAAAGCGAGCAGTGAGAGCGCTAAGTTAAGAAGCCAGGGCCGTATCACATAAAGCGAGCACTGAGAGCGCTAAGTTAAGAGACAGGGCTGTATCACATAAAGTGAGCACTAAGTTAAGAGACAGGGCCGTATCACATAAAGTGAGAACTGAGAGCCTAAGTTAAGAGACATGGCTGTATCCCATAAAGCGAGCACTGAGAGGGCTAAGTTAAGACACAGGGCGGTATCCCATAAAGCAAGCACTGAGAGCGCTAAGTTAAGAGACAGGGCCGTATACCATAAAGCGAACACTGAGAGTGCTAAGTTAAGAGACAGGGCTGTATCACATAAAGCGAGCACTGAGAGCGCTAAGTTAAGAGGCAGGGCCGTATCACATCAAGTGAGCACTGAGAGCACTAATTTAAGACACAGGCCCGTATCACATAAAGTGAGAACTGAGAGCCTAAGTTAAGAGTCAGGGCTGTATCCCATAAAGCGAGCACTGAGAGCGCTAAGTTAAGACACAGGGCCGTATCCCATATAGCGAGCATGAGAGCGCTAAGTTAAGACACAGGGCCATATCACATAAAGCAAGCACGGAGAGCGCTAAGTTAAGACACAGGGCCATATCACATAAAGGAAGCACTGAGAGCGCTAAGTTAAGACACAGGGCCATATCACATAAAGCAAGCATTGAGAGCGCTAAGTTAAGACACAGGGCAATATCACATAAAGCAAGCACTGAGAGCGCTAAGTTAAGACACAGGGCCGTATCACATAAAGCAAGCACTGAGAGAGCTAAGTGAAGACAAGGGCCGTATCACATAAAGCGAGCACTGAGAGCGCTAAGTTAAGACACAGGGCCGTATCACATAAAGCGAGCACTGAGAGCGCTAAGTTAAGACACAGGGCCATATCACGTGAAGCGAGAACTGAGAGCGCTAAGTGAAGACAAGGGCCGTATCACATAAAGCGAGCACTGAGAGAGCTAAGTGAAGACAAGGGCCGTATCACATAAAGCGAGCACTGAGAGCGCTAAGTTAAGACACAGGGCCGTATCACATAAAGCGAGAACTGAGAGCGCTAAGTTAAGACACAGGGCCGTATCACATAAAGCGAGCACTGAGAGCGGTAAGTTAAGACACAGGGCAGGATCACATAAAGTGAGCAGTGAGAGCGCTAAGATAAGAGACAGGGCCGTTTCACATAAAGCGAGCTCTGAGAGCGCTAAGTTAAGAGACAGGGACGTATCACATAAAGTGAGCACTGAGAGCACTAAGTTAAGACACAGGGCCATATCACATAAAGCAAGCACTGAGAGCGCTAAGTTAAGACACAGGGCCATATCACATAAAGCAAGCACTGAGAGCACTAAGTTAAGACACAGGGCGGTATCCCATAGAGTGAGCACTGAGAGCGCTAAGTTAAGATACAGGGCGGTATCCCATAAAGCGAGCACTGAGAGCGCTAAGTTAAGACACAGGGCGGTATCCCATAAAGCGAGCATGAGAGCGCTAAGTTAAGACACAGGGCCATATCACAAAAAGCAAGCACTGAGAGCGCTAAGTTAAGACACAGGGCCATATCACATAAAGCAAGCACTGAGAGCGCTAAGTTAAGACAAAGGGCCATATCACATAAAGCAAGCACTGAGAGCGCTAAGTTAAGACACAGGGCCGTATCACATAAAGTGAGCACTGAGAACGCTAAGTTAAGACACAGGGCCGTATCACATAAAGGGAGCACTGAGAGCGCTAAGTTAAGACACAGGGCCGTATCACATAAAGCGAGTACTGAGAGCGCTAAGTTAAGACACAGGGCTGTATCACATAAAGCAAGCACTGAGAGCGCTAAGTTAAGACACAGGGCTGCATCACATAAAGCGAGCACTGAGAGCGCTAATTTAAGACACAGGGCCGTATCACATAAAGCTTGCACTGAGAGCGCTAAGTTAAGACACAGGGCTGTATCACATAAAGCGAGCACTGAGAGCGCTAAGTTAAGACACAGGGCAGTATCACATAAAGCGAGCACTCAATGCGCTAAGTTAAGACACAGGGCAGTATCACATAAAGCGAGCAGTGAGAGTGCTAAGTTAAGAGACAGGGGCGTATCACATAAAGCGAGCACTGAGAGCGCTAAATTAAGAGACAGGGCCGAATCACATAAAGTGAGCACTGAGAGCACTAAGTTAAGAGACAGGGCCGTATCACATAAAGTGAGAACTGAGAGCCTAAGTTAAGAGACCGGGCCATATCCCATAAAGCGAGCACTGAGAGCGATAAGTTAAGACACAGGGCGGTATCCCGTAAAGCAAGCACTGAGAGAGCTAAGTTAAGAGACAGGGCCGTATACCATAAAGCGAACACTGAGAATGCTAAGTTAAGACACAGGGCGGTATCCCATAAAGCGAGCACTGAGAGCGCTAAGTTAAGACACAGGGCGGTATCCCATAAAGCAAACACTGAGAGCGCTAAGTTAAGACACAGGGCGGTATCCCATAAAGTGAGCATGAGAGCGCTAAGTTAAGACACAGGGCCATATCACATAAAGCAAGCACTGAGAGTGCTAAGTTAAGACACAGGGCCATATCACATAAAGCAAGCACTGAGAGCGCTAAGTTAAGACACAGGGCCATATCACATAAAGCAAGCACTGAGAGCGCTAAGTTAAGACACAGAGCCATATCACATAAAGCAAGCACTGGGAGCGCTAAGTTAGGACACAGGGCCATATCACATAAAGCAAGCACTGAGAGTGCTAAGTTAAGACACAGGGCCATATCACATAAAGCAAGCACTGCGAGCGCTAAGTTAAGACACAGGGAAATATCACATAAAGCAAGCACTGAGAGCGCTATGTTAAGACACAGGGCCGTATCACATAAAGTGAGCACTGAGAGCGCTAAGTTAAGACACAGGGCTGTATCACATAAAGCAAGCACTGAGAGCACTAATTTAAGAGACAGGGCCGTATCACATAAAGCGAGCACTGAGAGCGCTAAGTTAAGACACAGGGCCGTATCACATAAAGCGAGCACTGAGAGCGCTAAGTTAAGACACAGGGCCATATCATGTAAAGCAAGCACTGAGAGCGCTAAGTTAAGACAAAGGGCCATATCACATAAAGCAAGCACTGAGAGCGGTAAGTTAAGACACAGGGCCGTATCACATATAGCGAGCACTGAGAGCGGTAAGTTAAGATACAGGGCAGTATCACATAAAGCGAGCACTGAGAGCGCTAATTTAAGAGACAGGGCCGTATCACATAAAGTGAGCACTGAGAGCGCTAAGTTAAGACACAGGGCCGTATCACATAAAGGGAGCACTGAGAGCGCTAATTTAAGACACAGGGCCGTATCACATAGCAAGCACTGAGAGCGCTAATTTAAGACACAGGGCCATATCACCTAAAGCAAGCACTGAGAGCGCTAAGTTTAGACACAGGGAAATATCACATAAAGCAAGCACTGAGAGTGCTATGTTAAGACACAGGGCCATATCACATGAAGCAAGCACTGAGAGCGCTATGTTAAGACACAGGGCCGTATCACATAAAGCAAGCACTGAGAGCGCTAAATTAAGACACAAGAACAGGGGTGGGTGTAACTGGCATAATTCTCTCTAGCATAAATACTTGTAATTACCGCCAAATTGCTCCTAATTATGTGTAATTGTGTGCGAAGCATAATTCAGCATTTAACAATATTTTACTCAAGCTGGCATAATCGTGTAATTTCAGTAATTTCTCATCACAAGAGTGATGCGTAATTACTGAAATTACTCCGATTACTCCAGCATAATTGAAATTTTGCCCAAGCCTATGCAAGACTGTACCACATAAAGTGAGCACCAGGAGTCATAAGTTAAGACTCAGTCTCTGCCACAGTTTTGGGCTGACTGGTGCTTAACCTGGAGCAGCGCTATTTTACCTCTTAATACAGCGGTAAATGGTTGCTTGTCAAAGGAACAACGAAGGCCTGTGTGACTTTTAGCTGAAAATGTTGCCTCATTTGCCAACACAATTACATGCCAAGCTAACACAATTTCATGCCAAGCTAACACAATTACATGTACAAAGTAACATAATACAATAATACATAATATTAGGGAACATCACTACAAAAGATTCAAAACCTAATGCAACACAACATCGATTGAACAACACAGCAACATCACATTGCAAAAATGCAACACAAGAGACAGCAGCAGAAAAAACAACACAGCACATACCCACCAAAACAAAATGACACACAACAAATGAGGGCAGACCTTCTAATCACACATTACCACCTCCAGAATTTTCTTACAGTACAGTGATAAACGTTTTCAGAACAAGCACTGCCTTAACTTACCACAGCAGACATGAAATAGTGCTATTGGAAAATATTTTGTGATCTGTCCCACAATGTTGTATACGGTAAGGACCAATGTTGAAAAGTGAACTAATAAATTAGGCACACACAAATACACACACATACAACAATATTTCTGAAACACTACGGAGGTTTAACATAGGGTTACTAAGCCTGAAAGCCTGGCCCAGGAAATCGTACTTACTGTAGACGTGGGGCCAGATGTACGACTGTTTTTGCATTTTTTGTTTTTTTAAATGCACCCCGTTTTCCTTTGAGGAAAACGGGCTGCATTTTTTAAAAAACTGCTTTATTTCAAAGCAGTCCCAGACATGGTGGTCTGCTGAGCCCAGCAGGCCACATACCTGGGAGGGCCTACCATTCCCAATGGGATGGCAAATTGCGAGAAGCTCATTAATATTCATGAGCTTCTCAATTTGCGACCCCATTGGGAATCGCTAACAGTGTGTTACACACTGTTGTACATCAAAATAGTGCCTTGGATATTGCGAGTCGCAAAATACTCGCAATTTGCGGCGCTATTTTGGACGTAGTACATCTGGCCCATGGACTTTATTTAATATTATTTAAAAATACTTCTGCAAGAGCACAGCAGAAACTGGCACTTCAATTAAACAAGTGTGTAGTGCTCATTAAAAGGTTCTCTTCTGACAGATTTTGTTTGAAAGTTTCCTCCAGAAGAGATAATGGCGACTGATTAGATTATTAAAATATTTGTGTAAAGAGCAGTCATGAATATACCCTTCTAATAGGAAGACTAATATACACTGTGCTAAGATATAAGGTATTTCTCTCCCCACCTCTGTTGAAGATGCAGTGATGAGGCAGAGCACCCCAGGGAGAGCAGCAGGCATACCCACGCATGCATTCAATACATTGCTATTGTGTTGAATAATACAGTATATCACAGCAGTTAAAGTTTTGCCCATGCCCACACAAGACTGTATCACATAAAGCGAGCACTGAGAGCGCTAAGTAAAGACACAGGGCCGTATCACATAAAGCGAGCACTGGGAGCAGTAAGTTAAGTCAAGGGTGGTATTAAATACAGCAGGCACTGAGAGCGCTAATTTTAGAGACAGGGCTGTATCACATAAAGCGAGCACTGAGAGCGCTAAGTTAAGACACAGGGCCGTATCACATAAAGCGAGCACTGAGAGCGGTAAGTTAAGACACAGGGCAGTATCACATAAAGCGAGCACTGAGAGCGCTAATTTAAGACACAGGGCCGTATCACATAGAGTGAGCACTGAGAGCGGTAAGTTAAGACACAGGGCAGTATCACATAAAGCGAGCACTGAGAGCACTAATTTAAGAGACAGGGCCGTATCACATAAAGCGAGCGCTGAGAGTGCTAAGTTAAGACACAGGGCCGTATCACATAAAGTTAGCACTGAGAGCACTAATTTAAGAGACAGGGCCGTATCACATAAAGTGAGCACTGAGAGCGCTAAGTTAAGACACAGGGCCGTATCACATAAAGGGAGCACTGAGAGCGCTAATTTAAGACACATGGCCGTATCACATAAAGCAAGCACTGAGAGCGCTAAGTTAAGACACAGAGCCGTATCACATAATGCGAGCACTGGGGGCGCTAAGTGAAGACACAGGGCCGTATCACATAAAGCGAGCACTGGGATCGCTAAGTTAAGACACAGGGCAGTATCACATAAAGCGAGCAGTGAGAGCGCTAAGTGAAGAGCCAGGGCCGTATCACATAAAGTGAGCACTGAGAGCGCTAAGTTAAGAGACAGGGCTGTATCACATAAAGTGAGCACTAAGTTAAGAGACAGGGCCGTATCACATAAAGTGAGAACTGAGAGCCTAAGATAAGAGACAGGGCTGTATCCCATAAAGCGAGCACTGAGAGGGCTAAGTTAAGACACAGGGCGGTATCCCATAAAGCAAGCACTGAGAGCGCTAAGTTAAGAGACAGGGCCGTATACCATAAAGCGAACACTGAGAGTGCTAAGTTAAGAGACAGGGCCGTATCACATAAAGCGAGCACTGAGAGGCGCTAAGTTAAGAGGCAGGGCCGTATCACATCAAGTGAGCACTGAGAGCACTAATTTAAGACACAGGCCCGTATCACATAAAGTGAGAACTGAGAGCCTAAGTTAAGAGACAGGGCTGTATCCCATAAAGCGAGCACTGAGAGCGCTAAGTTAAGACAAGGGCCGTATCCCATATAGCGAGCATGAGAGCGCTAAGTTAAGACACAGGGCCATATCACATAAAGCAAGCACGGAGCGCTAAGTTAAGACACAGGGCCATATCACATAAAGGAAGCACTGAGAGCGCTAAGTTAAGACACAGGGCCATATCACATAAAGAAAGCATTGAGAGCGCTAAGTTAAGACACAGGGCCATATCACATAAAGCAAGCACTGAGAGCGCTAAGTTAAGACACAGGGCCGTATCACATAAAGCAAGCACTGAGAGAGCTAAGTGAAGACAAGGGCCGTATCACATAAAGCGAGCACTGAGAGCGCTAAGTTAAGACACAGGGCCGTATCACATAAAGCGAGCACTGAGAGCGCTAAGTTAAGACTTATGGCCGTATCACATAAAGCGAGAACTGAGAGCGCTAAGTTAAGACACAGGGCCGTATCACATAAAGCGAGCACTGAGAGCGGTAAGTTAAGACACAGGGCAGGATCACATAAAGTGAGCACTGAGAGCACTAAGTTAAGACACAGGACCATATCACATAAAGCAAGCACTGAGAGCGCTAAGTTAAGACACAGGGCCATATCACATAAAGCAAGCACTGAGAGCACTAAGTTAAGACACAGGGCGGTATCCCATAAAGCGAGCACTGAGAGCGCTAAGTTAAGACACAGGGCGGTATCCCATAAAGTGAGCACTTAGAGCGCTAAGTTAAGATACAGGGCGGTATCCCATAAAGCGAGCACTGAGAGCGCTAAGTTAAGACACAGGGCCATATCACATAAAGCAAGCACTGAGAGCGCTAAGTTAAGACACAGGGCCATATCACATAAAGCAAGCACTGAGAGCGCTAAGTTAAGACACAGGGCCATATCAGATAAAGCGAACACTGAGAGCGCTAAGTTAAGACACAGGGCCATATCACATAAAGTGAGCACTGAGAGTGCTAAGTTAAGACACAGGGCCATATCACATAAAGCAAGCACTGAGAGCGCTAAGTGAAGACACAGGGCCGTATCACATAAAGCGAGCACTGGGAGCGCTAAGTTAAGACACAGGGCCGTATCACATAAAGGGAGCACTGAGAGCGCTAATTTAAGACACAGGGCCGTATCACATAAAGCAAGCACTGAGAGCACTAAGTTAAGACACAGAGCTGTATCACATAATGCGAGCACTGAGAGCGCTAAGTGAAGACACAGGGCCGTATCACATAAAGCGAGCACTGGGAGCGCTAAGTTAAGACACAGGGCAGTATCACATAAAGCGAGCAGTGAGAGCGCTAAGTTAAGAGTCAGGGCCGTATCACATAAAGCGAGCACTGAGAGCGCTAAGTTAAGAGACAGGGCTGTATCACATAAAGTGAGCACTAAGTTAAGAGACAGGGCCGTATCACATAAAGTGAGAACTGAGAGCCTAAGTTAAGAGACAGGGCTGTATCCCATAAAGCGAGCACTGAGAGCGCTAAGTTAAGACACAGGGCGGTATCCCATAAAGCAAGCACTGAGAGCACTAAGTTAAGACACAGAGCTGTATCACATAATGCGAGCACTGAGAGCGCTAAGTGAAGACACAGGGCCGTATCACATAAAGCGAGCACTGGGAGCGCTAAGTTAAGACACAGGGCAGTATCACATAAAGCGAGCAGTGAGAGCGCTAAGTTAAGAGTCAGGGACGTATCACATAAAGCGAGCACTGAGAGCGCTAAGTTAAGAGACAGGGCTGTATCACATAAAGTGAGCACTAAGTTAAGAGACAGGGCCGTATCACATAAAGTGAGAACTGAGAGCCTAAGTTAAGAGTCAGGGCCGTATCACATAAAGCGAGCACTGAGAGCGCTAAGTTAAGAGACAGGGCTGTATCACATAAAGTGAGCGCTAAGTTAAGAGACAGGGCCGTATACCATAAAGCGAACACTGAGAGTGCTAAGTTAAGAGACAGCGCCGTATCACATAAAGCGAGCACTGAGAGCGCTAAGTTAAGAGACAGGGCCGTATCACATAAAGTGAGCACTGAGAGCGCTAAGTTAAGACACAGGCCCATATCACATAAAGTGGGAACTGAGAGCCTAAGTTAAGAGACAGGGCCGTATCCCATATAGCGAGCATGAGAGCGCTAAGTTAAGACACAGGGCCATATCACATAAAGCAAGCACTGAGAGCGCTAAGTTAAGACACAGGGCCATATCACATAAAGGAAGCACTGAGAGCGCTAAGTTAAGACACAGGGCCATATCACATAAAGCAAGCATTGAGAGCGCTAAGTTAAGACACAGGGCCATATCACATAAAGCAAGCACTGAGAGCGCTAAGTTAAGACACAGGGCCGTATCACATAAAGCAAGCACTGAGACAGCTAAGTGAAGACAAGGGCCGTATCACATAAAGCGAGCACTGAGAGCGCTAAGTTAAGACACAGGGCCGTATCACATAAGCGAGCACTGAGAGCGCTAAGTTAAGACACAGGGCAGGATCACATAAAGTGAGCAGTGATAGCGCTAAGTTAAGAGACAGGGCCGTTTCACATAAAGCGAGCTCTGAGAGCGCTAAGTTAAGAGACAGGGACGTATCACATAAAGTGAGCACTGAGAGCACTAAGTTAAGACACAGGGCCATATCACATAAAGCAAGCACTGAGAGCGCTAAGTTAAGACACAGGGCCATATCACATAAAGCAAGCACTGAGAGCGCTAAGTTAAGACACAGGGCCATATCACATAAAGCAAGCACTGAGAGCGCTAAGTTAAGACACAGGGCGGTATCCCATAAAGCGAGCACTGAGAGCGCTAAGTTAAGACACAGGGCGGTATCCCATAAAGCGAGCACTGAGAGCGCTAAGTTAAGACACAGGCGGTATCCCATAAAGCGAGCACTGAGAGCGCTAAGTTAAGACACAGGGCCATATCACATAAAGCGAGCAGTGAGAGTGCTAAGTTAAGAGACAGGGCCGTATCACATAAAGCGAGCACTGAGAGCTCTAAGTTAAGAGACAGGGCTGTATCACATAAAGTGAGCACTAAGTTAAGAGACAGGGCCGTATCACATAAAGTGAGAACTGAGAGCCTAAGTTAAGAGACAGGGCTGTATCCCATAAAGCGAGCACTGAGAGCGCTAAGTTAAGACACAGGGCGGTATCCCATAAAGCAAGCACTGAGAGCGCTAAGTTAAGATACAGGGCGTATACCATAAAGCGAACACTGAGAGTGCTAAGTTAAGAGACAGCGCCGTATCACATAAAGCGAGCACTGAGAGCGCTAAGTTAAGAGACAGGGCTGTATCACATAAAGTGAGCACTGAGAGCGCTAAGTTAAGACACAGGCCCATATCACATAAAGTGAGAACTGAGAGCCTAAGTTAAGAGACAGGGCCGTATCCCATATAGCGAGCATGAGAGCGCTAAGTTAAGACACAGGGACATATCACATAAAGCAAGCATTGAGAGCGCTAAGTTAAGACACAGGGCCATATCACATAAAGCAAGCATTGAGAGCGCTAAGTTAAGACTTAGGGCCGTATCACATAAAGTGAGAACTGAGAGCGCTAAGTTAAGACACAGGGCCGTATCACATAAAGCGAGCACTGAGAGCGGTAAGTTAAGACACAGGGCAGGATCACATAAAGTGAGCAGTGAGAGCGCTAAGTTAAGAGACAGGGCCGTTTCACATAAAGCGAGCTCTGAGAGCGCTAAGTTAAGAGACAGGGACGTATCACATAAAGTGAGCACTGAGAGCACTAAGTTAAGACAGAGGGCCATATCACATAAAGCAAGCACTGAGAGCGCTAAGTTAAGACACAGGGCCATATCACATAAAGCAAGCACTGAGAGCGCTAAGTTAAGACACAGGGCCATATCACATAAAGCAAGCACTGAGAGCGCTAAGTTAAGACACAGGGCGGTATCCCATAAAGCGAGCACTGAGAGCGCTAAGTTAAGACACAGGGCGGTATCCCATAAAGCGAGCACTGAGAGCGCTAAGTTAAGACACAGGGCGGTATCCCATAAAGCGAGCACTGAGAGCGCTAAGTTAAGACACAGGGCGGTTTCCCATAAAGCGAGCATGAGAGCGCTAAGTAAAGACACAGGGCCATATCACATAAAGCAAGCACTGAGAGCGCTAAGTTAAGACACAGGGCCATATCACATAAAGCAAGTACTGAGAGCGCTAAGTTAAGACACAGGGCCATATCACATAAAGCAAGCACTGAGAGCGCTAAGTTAACACACAGTGCCATATCACATAAAGCGAGCTTTGAGAGCGCTAAGTTAAGACACAGGGCCATATCACATAAAGTGAGCACTGAGAGTGCTAAGTTAAGACACAGGGCCATATCACATAAAGCAAGCACTGAGAGCGCTAAGTTAAGACACAGGGCTGAATCACATAAAGCGAGCATGAGAGCGCTAAGTTAAGACACAGGGCCATATCACATAAAGCAAGCACTGAGAGCGCTAAGTGAAGACACAGGGTGGTATCCCATAAAGCAAGCACTGAGAGTGCTAAGTTAAGAGACAGGGCCGTATACCATAGAGCGAACACTGAGAACGCTAAGTTAAGACAAAGGGCGGTATCCCATAAAGCGAGCACTGAGAGCGCTAAGTTAAGACACAGGGCGGTATCCCATAAAGCGAGCAATGAGAGCGCTAAGTTAAGACACAGGGCGGTATCCCATAAAGCAAGCATGAGAGCGCTAGGTTAAGACACAGGGCCATATCACATAAAGCAAGCACTGAGAGTGCTAAGTTAAGACACAGGGCCATATCACATAAAGCAAGCACTGAGAGCACTAAGTTAAGACACAGGACCATATCACATAAAGCGAGCACTGAGAGCGCTAAGTTAAGACACAGGGCCATATCACATAAAGCAAGCACTGAGAGCGCTAAGTTAAGGCACAGGGCCGTATCACATAAAGCGAGCACTGAGAGCGCTAAGTTAAGACAAAGGGCCGTATCACATAAAGCGAGCACTGAGAGCGCTAACTTAAGAGATAGGGCCGTATCACATAAAGCGAGTACTGAGAGCGCTAAGTTAAGAGACAGGGCCGTATCACATAAAGCGAGTACTGAGAGCGCTAAGTTAAGACACAGGGCTGTATCAAATAAAGCGAGCACTGAGAGCGCTAATTTAAGACACAGGGCCGTATGACATAAAGCGAGCAGTGAGAGCGCTAAGTTAAGACACAGGGCCGTATCACATAAAGCGAGCTCTGAGAGTGCTACGTTAAGACACAGGGCCGTATCACATAAAGCGAGCAGTCAGAGCGCTAAGTTAAGAGACGGGACCATATCACATAAAGTGAGCATGAGAGCGCTAAGTTAAGACAGAGGGCCATATCACATGAAGCAAGCACTGAGAGCGCTAAGTTGAGACACAGGGCCATATCACATAAAGCAAGCACTGAGAGCGCTAAGCTAAGACACAGGGCCATACCACATAAAGCAAGCACTGAGAGCTCTAAGGTAAGAGACAGGGTGGTATCACATAAAGTGAGCACTGAGAGCACTAAGTTAAGAGACAGGGCCGTATACCATAAAGCGAACACTGAGAATGCTAAGTTAAGATACAGGGCGGTATCCCATAAAGCGAGCACTGAGAGCGCTAAGTTAAGACACAGGGCCGTATCCCATATAGCGAGCATGAGAGCGCTAAGTTAAGACAGAGGGCCATATCACATGAAGCAAGCACTGAGAGCGCTAAGTTAAGCTACAGGGTGGTATCCCATAAAGCGAGCATGAGAGCGCTAAATTAAGACACAGGGCCATATCACATAAAGCGAGCAGTGAGAGCGCTAAGTTAAGAGACAGGGCCGTATCACATAAAGCGAGCACTGAGAGCTCTAAGTTAAGAGACAGGGCGGTATCACATAAAGTGAGCACTGAGAGCACTAAGTTAAAAGACAGGGCCGTATCACATAAAGCAAGCACTGAGAGAGCTAAGTTAAGACACAGGGCCGTTTCCCATATAGCGAGCATGAGAGAGCTAAGTTAAGAGACAGGGCCGTATCACATAAAGTGAGCACTGAGAGCGCTAAGTTAAGACACAGGCCCATATCACATAAAGTGAGAACTGAGAGCCTAAGTTAAGAGACAGGGCCGTATCCCATATAGCGAGCATGAGAGCGCTAAGTTAAGACACAGGGCCATATCACATAAAGCAAGCACTGAGAGCGCTAAGTTAAGACACAGGGCCATATCACATAAAGGAAGCACTGAGAGCGCTAAGTTAAGAGACAGGGCCATATCACATAAAGCAAGCATTGAGAGCGCTAAGTTAAGACACAGGGCCATATCACATAAAGCAAGCACTGAGAGCGCTAAGTTAAGACACAGGGCCGTATCACATAAAGCCAGCACTGAGAGAGCTAAGTGAAGACAAGGGCCGTATCACATAAAGCGAGCACTGAGAGCGCTAAGTTAAGACACAGGGCCGTATCACATAAAGCGAGCACTGAGAGCGCTAAGTTAAGACACAGGGCAGGATCACATAAAGTGAGCAGTGATAGCGCTAAGTTAAGAGACAGGGCCGTTTCACATAAAGCGAGCTCTGAGAGCGCTAAGTTAAGAGACAGGGACGTATCACATAAAGTGAGCACTGAGAGCACTAAGTTAAGACACAGGGCCATATCACATAAAGCAAGCACTGAGAGCGCTAAGTTAAGACACAGGGCCATATCACATAAAGCAAGCACTGAGAGCGCTAAGTTAAGACACAGGGCCATATCACATAAAGCAAGCACTGAGAGCGCTAAGTTAAGACACAGGGCGGTATCCCATAAAGCGAGCACTGAGAGCGCTAAGTTAAGACACAGGGCGGTATCCCATAAAGCGAGCACTGAGAGCGCTAAGTTAAGACACAGGGCGGTATCCCATAAAGCGAGCACTGAGAGCGCTAAGTTAAGACACAGGGCCATATCACATAAAGCGAGCAGTGAGAGCGCTAAGTTAAGAGACAGGGCCGTATCACATAGAGCGAGCACTGAGAGCTCTAAGTTAAGAGACAGGGCTGTATCACATAAAGTGAGCACTAAGTTAAGAGACAGGGCCGTATCACATAAAGTGAGAACTGAGAGCCTAAGTTAAGAGACAGGGCTGTATCCCATAAAGCGAGCACTGAGAGCGCTAAGTTAAGACACAGGGCGGTATCCCATAAAGCAAGCACTGAGAGCGCTAAGTTAAGAGACAGGGCCGTATACCATAAAGCGAACACTGAGAGTGCTAAGTTAAGAGACAGCGCCGTATCACATAAAGCGAGCACTGAGAGCGCTAAGTTAAGAGACAGGGCCGTATCACATAAAGTGAGCACTGAGAGCGCTAAGTTAAGGCACAGGCCCATATCACATAAAGTGAGAACTGAGAGCCTAAGTTAAGAGACAGGGCCGTATCCCATATAGCGAGCATTAGAGCGCTAAGTTAAGACACAGGGCCATATCACATAAAGCAAGCACTGAGAGCGCTAAGTTAAGACACAGGGCCATATCACATAAAGGAAGCACTGAGAGCGCTAAGTTAATACACAGGGCCATATCACATAAAGCAAGCATTGAGAGCGCTAAGTTAAGACACAGGGCCATATCACATAAAGCAAGCATTGAGAGCGCTAAGTTAAGACTTAGGGCCGTATCACATAAAGCGAGAACTGAGAGCGCTAAGTTAAGACACAGGGCCGTTTCACATAAAGCGAGCACTGAGAGCGGTAAGTTAAGACACAGGGCAGGATCACATAAAGTGAGCAGTGAGAGCGCTAAGTTAAGAGACAGGGCCGTTTCACATAAAGCGAGCTCTGAGAGCGCTAAGTTAAGAGACAGGGACGTATCACATAAAGTGATCACTGAGAGCACTAAGTTAAGACAGAGGTCCATATCACATAAAGCAAGCACTGAGAGCGCTAAGTTAAGACTCAGGGCCATATCACATAAAGCAAGCACTGAGAGCGCTAAGTTAAGACACAGGGCCATATCACATAAAGCAAGCACTGAGAGCTCTAAGTTAAGACACAGGGCGGTATCCCATAAAGCGAGCACTGAGAGCGCTAAGTTAAGACACAGGGCGGTATCCCATAAAGTGAGCACTGAGAGCGCTAAGTTAAGACACAGGGCGGTATCCCATAAAGCGAGCACTGAGAGCGCTAAGTTAAGACACAGGGCGGTTTCCCATAAAGCGAGCATGAGAGCGCTGAAGTAAAGACACAGGGCCATATCACATAAAGCAAGCACTGAGAGCGCTAAGTTAAGACACAGGGCCATATCACATAAAGCAAGTACTGAGAGCGCTAAGTTAAGACACAGGGCCATATCACATAAAGCAAGCACTGAGAGCGCTAAGTTAACACACAGTGCCATATCACATAAAGCGAGCTTTGAGAGCGCTAAGTTAAGACACAGGGCCATATCACATAAAGTGAGCACTGAGAGTGCTAAAGTTAAGACACAGGGCCATATCACATAAAGCAAGCACTGAGAGCGCTAAGTTAAGACACAGGGCTGAATCACATAAAGCGAGCATGAGAGCGCTAAGTTAAGACACAGGGCCATATCACATAAAGCAAGCACTGAGAGCGCTAAGTTAAGACACAGGGCCATATTACATAAGCAAGCACTGAGAGCGCTAAGTTAAGACACAGGGCCATATCACATAAAGCAAGCACTGAGAGCGCTAAGTGAAGACACAGGGTGGTATCCCATAAAGCAAGCACTGAGAGTGCTAAGTTAAGAGACAGGGCCGTATACCATAGAGCGAACACTGAGAACGCTAAGTTAAGACAAAGGGCGGTATCCCATAAAGCGAGCACTGAGAGCGCTAAGTTAAGACACAGGGCGGTATCCCATAAAGCGAGCAATGAGAGCGCTAAGTTAAGACACAGGGCGGTATCGCATAAAGCAAGCATGAGAGCGCTAGGTTAAGACACAGGACCATATCACATAAAGCAAGCACTGAGAGTGCTAAGTTAAGACACAGGGCCATATCACATAAAGCAAGCACTGAGAGCGCTAAGTTAAGACACAGGACCATATCACATAAAGCGAGCACTGAGAGCGCTAAGTTAAGACACAGGGCCATATCACATAAAGCAAGCACTGAGAGCGCTAAGTTAAGGCACAGGGCCGTATCACATAAAGCGAGCACTGAGAGCGCTAAGTTAAGACAAAGGGCCGTATCACATAAAGCGAGCACTGAGAGCGCTAACTTAAGAGATAGGGCCGTATCACATAAAGCGAGTACTGAGAGCGCTAAGTTAAGAGACAGGGCTGTATCACATAAAGCAAGTACTGAGAGCGCTAAGTTAAGACACAGGGCTGTATCAAATAAAGCGAGCACTGAGAGCGCTAATTTAAGACACAGGGCCGTATGACATAAAGCGAGCAGTGAGAGCGCTAAGTTAAGACACAGGGCCGTATCATATAAAGCGAGCTCTGAGAGTGCTAAGTTAAGACACAGGGCCGTATCACATAAAGCGAGCAGTCAGAGCGCTAAGTTAAGAGACGGGACCATATCACATAAAGTGAGCATGAGAGCGCTAAGTTAAGACAGAGGGCCATATCACATGAAGCAAGCACTGAGAGCGCTAAGTTAAGACACAGGGCCATATCACATAAAGCAAGCACTGAGAGCGCTAAGCTAAGACACAGGGCCATACCACATAAAGCAAGCACTGAGAGCTCTAAGGTAAGAGACAGGGCGGTATCACATAAAGTGAGCACTGAGAGCACTAAGTTAAGAGACAGGGCCGTATACCATAAAGCGAACACTGAGAATGCTAAGTTAAGATACAGGGCGGTATCCCATAAAGCGAGCACTGAGAGCGCTAAGTTAAGACACAGGGCCATATCCCATATAGCGAGCATGAGAGCGCTAAGTTAAGACAGAGGGCCATATCACATTAAGCAAGCACTGAGAGCGCTAAGTTAAGCTACAGGGTGGTATCCCATAAAGCGAGCATGAGAGCGCTAAATTAAGACACAGGGCCATATCACATAAAGCGAGCAGTGAGAGCGCTAAGTTAAGAGACAGGGCCGTATCACATAAAGCGAGCACTGAGAGCTCTAAGTTAAGAGACAGGGCGGTATCACATAAAGTGAGCACTGAGAGCACTAAGTTAAGAGACAGGGCCGTATCACATAAAGCAAGCACTGAGAGAGCTAAGTTAAGACACAGGGCCGTATCCCATATAGCGAGCATGAGAGAGCTAAGTTAAGACAGAGGGCCATATCACATGAAGCAAGCACTGAGAGCGCTAAGTTAAGACACATGGCCATATCACATAAAGCAAGCACTGAGAGCGCTAAGCTAAGACACAGGGCCATACCACATAAAGCAAGCACTGAGAGCGCTAAGTTAAGGCACAGAGCCATATCACATAAAGCAAGCACTGCGAGCGCTAAGTTAAGACACAGGGCCGTATCACAGAAAGCGAGCACTGAGAGCGCTAAGTGAAGACACAGTGCCGTATCACATAAAGCGAGCACTGAGAGCGCTAAGTTAAGACTAAGGGCCGTATCACATAAAGCGAGCACTGAGAGCGCTAAGGTAAGACACGGCCGTATCAGATAAAGCGAGCACTGAGAGCGCTAAGTTAAGACACAGGGCAGTATCACATAAACTGATCAGTGAGAGCACTAATTTAAGAGACAGGGCCGTATCACATAAAGCGAGCACTGAGAGCACTAAGTTAAGAGACAGGGCCGTATCACATAAAGTGAGCACTGAGAGCACTAAGTTAAGAGACAGGGCCGTATCACATAAAGTGAGAACTGAGAGCCTAAGTTAAGAGACAGGTCCATATCACATAAAGCGAGCACTGAGAGCACTAAGTTAAGACACAGGGCGGTATCCCATAAAGCAAGTACTGAGAGCGCTAAGTTAAGAGACAGGGCCGTATACCATAAAGAGAACACTGAGAACGCTAAGTTAAGACACAGGGCGGTATCCCATAAAGCGAGCACTGAGAGCGCTAAGTTAAGACACAGGGCGGTATCCCATAAAGCAAGCACTGAGAGCGCTAAGTTAAGACACAGGGCCATATCACATAAAGCAAGCACTGAAAGCGCTAGGTTAAGACACAGGGCCATATCACATAAACCAAGCACTGAGAGCGCTAAGTTAAGACACAGGGCCATACCAGATAAAGCAAGCACTGAGAGCGCTAAGTCAAGACACAGGGCCATATCACATAAAGCAAGCACTGAGAGCGCTAAGTTAAGGCACAAGAACATGGGTGGGTGTAACTGGTATAATTCTCTCTAGTGTAAATACTTGTAATTACCGCAAAATTGCTCCTAATTATGTGTAATTGTGTGCGAAGCATAATTCAGCATTTAACAATATTTTACCCAAGCTGGCATAATCGTGTAATTTCAGTAATTTCTCATCACAAGAGTAATGCGTAATTCCTGAAATTACTCTGATTACTCCAGCATAATAAAAAAATTCCCAAGCCTATGCAAGACTGTACCACATAAAGTGAGCGCCAGGAGTAATAAGTTAAGACTCAGTCTCTGCCACAGTTTTGGGCTGACTGGTGCTTAATCTGGAGCAGCGCTATTTTACCTCCTAATACAGCGGTAAATGGTTGCTTGTCAAAGGAACAACGAAGGCCTGTGTGACTTTTAGCTGAAAATGTAGCCTTATTTGCCAACACAATTACATACCAAGCTAACACAATTACATGTCAAGCTAACACAATTACATGCACAAAGTAACATTTCACAATAATACATAATATTAGGGAACATCGCTACAAAAGATTCAAAACCTAATGCAACACAACATCGATTGAACAACACAGCAACATCACATTGCAAAAATGCAACACAAGAGACAGCAGCAGAAAAACCAACACAGCACATACCCACCAAAACACAATGACACACAACAAATGAGGACAGACCTTCTAATCACACATTACCACCTCCAGAATTTTCTTACAATACAGTGATAAAAGTTTTCAGAACAAGCACTGCCTTAACTTACCACAGTGGACATGAAATAGTGCTATTGGAAAATATTTTGTGATCTGTCCCACAATGTTGTATACGGTAAGGACAAATGTTGAAAAGTGATCTAATAAATTAGGCACATACAAATACACACACATACAACAATATTTCTGAAACACTTCGGAGGTTTAACATTGGGTTACTAAGCCTGAACGCCTGGCCCAGGAAATCGTACTTACTGTAGACGTGGGGCCAGATGTACGACTGTTTTTGCATGCGCAAACAGGTTTGCGAACCCGTTTGCGCATGCAAAAACCAATAGTGGTATGTACCATACCAAAATAGCGAGTCGCAATTCATTTGCGACTTACTATTTTGGAATTGCGAGTCGCTGTTAGGAAGGGGTGTTCCCTTCCTAATAGCGAGCACAACCCCATGTACAAATGTTTTGCAATCGCAAACACTCGCTAATTACCACCCTCTTCAAGAGGGTGGTAATGGGGTCACAAAAGGGAAGGGGTCCGCAGGGGACCTCTTCCCCTTTGCGAATGCAGGGGAAAATATTTTTTAAGGGCAGGCAGTGGTCCCAGGGGCCACTACCTGCCCCTAAAAAATAAAACGAAAACGTTTCATTTTTATTTTTTTAAATGCACCCCGTTTTTCTTTGAGGAAAACGGGCTGCATTTTAAAAAAACTGCTTTATTTCAAAGCAGTCCCAGACATGGTAGTCTGCCGAGCCCAGCAGGCCACCATACCTGGGAGGGCCTGCCATTCCCAATGGGATCGCAAATTGCGAGAGGCTCATTAATATTCATGAGCTTCTCAATTTGCGACCCCATTGGGAATCGCTAACAGTGTGTTACACACTGTTGTACATCCAAAATAGCGCCTCGGAAATTGCGAGTCGCAAAATACTCGCAATTTGCGAGGCTCTATTTTGGGCGACGTACATCTGGCCCAAGGACTTTATTTAATATTATTTAAAAATACTTCTGCAAGAGCACAGCAGAAACTGGCACTTCAATTTAACAAGTGTAGTGCTCCTTAAAATGTTCTCTTCTGACAGATTTTGTTTGAAAGTTTCCTCCAGAAGAGATAATGGCGACTGATTAGATTATTAAAATATTTGTGTAAAGAGCAGTCATGAATATACCCTTCTAATAGGAAGACTAATATACACTGTGCTAAGATATAAGGTATTTCTCTCCCCACCTCTGTTGAAGATGCAGTGATGAGGCAGAGCACCCCAGGGAGAGCAGCACGCGTACCCACGCATTGCTATGGTGTTGAATAATACAGTATATCACAGCAGTTAAAGTTTTGCTCATGCCCACACAAGACTGTATCACATAAAGCGAGCACTGAGAGCGCTAAGTAAAGACACAGGGCCATATCACATAAAGCGAGCACTGGGAGCGCTAAGTTAAGACACAGGTCCATATCACATAAAGCAAGCACTGGGAGCGCTAAGTTAAGACACAGGGCCGTATCACATAATGTGAGCACCAGGAGCGGTAAGTAGTTAAGACAAGGAGCTGTATAACATAAAGTTCAGACACTGGGGCATGTTTGCAAGGAGCTGGTGCCACTGCGTCATTTTGTTTGACGCAGCGGCGGTGCAATCAGTGCTCCACTCTCCTTCATATTTACAAACTGACGTATTGAGTCCAATGCATCAGTTTGTGGATGCTTTCGTCACATTATACCTGTGTCAAGTATAAAGTATGCAGGGTAGGCATTCCCACATTAAAAGTCAAGGAGAACTGACGCAGTGAAATCTACAACTTTTCACTGCATAACTCTAGGACTTGACTGCATCAAAATCGCTACGCCTTCTCAAACCAGGTGTAAAGATTGACGCAAGGCTTTTAACATGTGACTTGTTTCTGTGCTCTGACGCATTGCTGGAGTTGCATCAGTCTTACGGCCAACTCCAGCAATGCAGCACTTTAGCACCAACGGATACATCAGAATTTCCACGGAGCCCTGTTGTAAATACAGCACATCCATTGCATCGTTAGGGCATTTGCTGCAGGTGCAAGGAATCTGACGCATCAATGCCGATGCGTCTGTTCTTGTAAATATGCCCCTCAGTCTCTGCTACAGTTTTGGGGTGACTGATGCTTACCCAGTTGAAGAGCAGGAGCAGCGCTTAGCCGGGTCTATTGGCCCAGTGGACTAATGCCTCTACTGCAGGGGCCTGTGTTGGACCTCATGGTCACAGGTTCAAATCCCAGCGGGTCCACTCAGCCTTTCATCCATCTGAGGTCAATAAAATGAGTACCATTAGTTGGGTAACAAGAAATATCCGTTATTCAGCGCCAAGATGCCTACAGGTAACCGTGCGCTTTACAAATACACATGTTATGTTACCACCTTATAAAGTTGTGAATGGTTTCTTGTCACAGAAACAACAAAGTCATGTGCAAAATGCAACATAAGATAAAAGCATAATAGGGCACATCACTACAAAAGATTCAAAACACACTGCAACACAACATCGATTGAACAACACAGCAACATCACATTGCAATAATGAAATACATCACTAGAAAAAACAACACACTATCACCACATCAAAATAACACACAACAAATGTGGACAAACTTTCTAATCCCTCCTTACCACCACCAGGATTCTGTCACAATACAGAAGTAAAATGCGTTTAGGCAAAGCACTGCCTTAACTTACCACCACAAACATGAAATAGCGCCATTAGAAAATATTTTGTCATCTGTCTCATGATGTTGTTTACAGTTTAGCCGAATTTTGACAAGTGACTTAGTAAATTGGGCCCCATATCTTCTTTTCTTAAAGCTTAAGATGTTTTATTGAAGAACATTCAAGAGAAAATACAGCAAATTGTG
This sequence comes from Calotriton arnoldi, assembly GCA_963921515.1. Taxonomy (NCBI): domain Eukaryota; kingdom Metazoa; phylum Chordata; class Amphibia; order Caudata; family Salamandridae; genus Calotriton; species Calotriton arnoldi. Next base: position 716,509 of record CAWUFW010008603.1, on the reverse strand, counting down.
TGGATAAACTTTGGAAAAGCAGTATTAGTTATGTAGGAAAATAAAAAATAAAAAATGCATGAAATCCAATTACACAGGCCATACACTATACAAATAGCATTTTACAAATTTTTCATATTTAAAAAAAAAAACGATTATAAAGAAAAAACAGAAGAGGAGAAACTAAATAATATATGACTTAATAAAGAAAAAGGATGATGGCGAGGGAATGAAGGTAATGTGAGAATGAGAAGTATACAGAATGCTATGTTGAGAAATAGAAAATGAGCGAAAAAGAGAAACAAATAAAAATTAATTCAAGGAGGCTTGGAGGCTTCAACTGTTTGAACGTTAACAGAGAAAGGGCGTGAAATGTATGATGTCAGGGAAGCCAAATTAAATCTCTCTTGATGGCTGTGTGCAGTGAGGAAGAGAGAGAGTATCCAATCTATGATTATGACATACTAAGTACCAGCATGTCAAATAAGAAACTCTGTCAAAGTTTTTCCAATTAGAAGTAATAACCTGAAAAGCAACTGCCAGTAGAAGATCCACTAAGATGCCTTTGCTTTTGGCATTTGACCATATATCCGAACAACTGCTGAGAAAGATTAACTGTGTGGAAAAGAGAAGAAACTAAGAATAACTGAGAAATTTTATGCCATATTCGCTGCCAAAAGTAGAGAGTTTGGGGCAATTGAAAAACATGTGAAGAGAGTCACCGTTAGGGGAGCCACAAGACCAACAATTATTAGCAGGTAAAACTTTCATTTTGAATAAAGAGGAAGGAGTTAAAAACAACCTATTATAGAAAAAATACATGGTCTGAGTGGTACTAGCTAAACGAGAAGTATTATGGATCTTCTGCCATTACTTGTTTCATCGAGAGATTGAAAAAGTAGACTTAAGATTTTGTTCCCAAGCAATTTTTGTTTTGCTTTTGGCCCTATCTGGAACTTGAAAAGAAAGTTGTTTGTATATGAAAGCAACCTTAGCTTCTGTAGAAAATTCCTGGGAATTCCTGGTGTAAGATCATCAAAGGTTTTATCTTAACTGAAAAAGAGATCAGTAATGTTTTGACGAAGAGTATGTATAAGGAAAGAATATTTGTGTCTATAAGAAAGAGGAATATGAAAAAAGTTACCTAACTTATCAAAAGAGATAAACTCATTGTTAGATGTGATTTGAGAAACAGAAGCTATTCTAGAGGCAAGCCAGGATGAAAAATAAAGGATATATATTGGATAGGGTGGTAGCAGGATTGCACCAAATGGGCGATAAAAACAAGAGTTTAGAGGGAGAATATTTCTAGGAAATTTACTTTTTGGCGATGTTACTGGAGTGGTTTAATAAAGGGGAAGACATTTGGCTAGTCTTTTGAAAAATAAGAACAAATTGAAGAAAAGTAAAGGGAGAGATGAGAGAGATGAGAGAGAGAGGTCAAGAGATTGCCAAAGGGAGAAGAAGAAGGATTAGAAATACCTAAAGAGGACCAGATCTGTTTAAGGAGAAAAAAAGAATGATATTGTGAGAAGTTGGGAAAGTTAACACCACTATATATTTTCAACTTCTTGAGTTTGAATAAAAAATACAAGCTGAACATTTTTTCCATAAGAGCATTGATAGTAGACTATCTATAGAATGGAAAAAGATGTGAGGGAACCAAAAATGGAGCATTTGAAAATAAAAAATAATAATTGGCAAGAGCATCATTTTAATAGTAGCTAGTCTGCTCCACAAAGAAAGACAATGAGGGGACCATTTGGCAGTGAGGTGGGTAGTTTTCAATTTTAAAGTTTCTATATTAGCTTTGACTGTTTCTTTAAGGGATGGGAAGTAAATAATTCCTATGCATTTAATCCTGGAGGAATTCCATAAGAAACCTTTAAACATTTATTTAAGATAAAATGTATTAAGAGGCATTACTTCAGACTTGTCAATATTGAGTTGATACCCGGATATCAAGGAATAGTGGGATAAAAGGCGGAAGAACTCAGGACTAGAGGTTGGAGGGTTAGAAACATAGGGGCTTATTTACAAGTAAAAGACACACAATTGATGGACGGAATGCAGAACAAATCAAAACATTCACCCCCAGTCAAGAGATCTGGGTTAAATCCATCATTCTTTTGCTCACCATGCCACCCCAGTTTAGACCTGGCCATATGCAAATCAGTCTTGACCCTGTGTCTCTTGGGAACAGTCCAGCCCGAACTGCCAAGCCAGGTCCTCCCTGGACCGGAAACAAGCATCCTAGGACCGGTTTCGGGGTTTCATCCCTCATCAGCCAGGATAGCTTGATTCCAGTGGCACAGTGAGCCCAAGTCCCTGGTGCATGCAGAGCATCACTTTTAATATGAGAAAAAGTGATGTACCGGTGATGCAAGAGCCTTGTAAATATGCCCCATAGAGTAATATATTTTCAGCATACACAGTAAATGTGATATGCAGATGCTTGTGGGTATAACCAGTGAGGAGTTTGAGAAAGACGAAGGGATTCTAAAAAGGTTTCCAAAGCAAGGATGAACAATAGAGGGGAAAGGGGGCAGCCTTGTCTGGTGCCTCTAGTGAGGGGAAAATATGAAGACTGAAGACTGTTAAGAAAGATGGAAGTAGATGCATAAGAATACAGAGTTTTAATGTACTGCAAAAATTTAGGACCAAAGCCATGCCATTTGAGAGCTCTAAAAGAAAATCCCAATTAACTTGGTTGAAAACGTTTTCCGCATCCAAGGTAACTGCAGCCAAAGGAATCTTAATTTTGCTAGCTTCATGAATAAAAGTGCGAGAATTATCGGAGCTATTACGGCTCTTGACGAAACAGGACTGTTGAATGCCGACTAAAGAAGGGACCAAATCATTAGCCCACATAGCGAGAATTTTGGAGAACATTTTGCAGTCTGTATTGATAAAGGAAATTGGTCTATAGTTCCTACATTCTGCCAAATCTTTATATTTCTTAGGGAGCAAACAAATCATGGCTTCAGTAAAAGAACCAGCCTTGGTATCAATAGATAAAATGTGTTGACAAAAGGAGAACATGTGAGGAACCAGAAGAGAAGGAAATTGAGAATAAATTTCGACAGTAAAGCCATCTGCGACCGGAGCTTTATCTTTTGGGAGTTTAGAACTGACTGCATGTAACTCTGTAAGAGAAATATCAGTTACAGTTGAGAAAAGTCAGCTTGTGGGGTTTGTGGTTTTAGAATTGAGCCAAAAAAAAGAATTCATAGAATCTTCAGACGGTAAAGTGTCCTCAGAATAGAGTTGGGTAAAATATTCTGCAAAACAAGGCAACATTTCCTGATCCTTAAATAATTTATCACCTCTATCCTAGATTTCTGTTTTTTAATTTCTAGGTAATTGGCCAGCGTCTTGCCTGCTTTATCAGAGGCACTATAATAGTTTGCATTTATCTTAAGTAGAGTATTGCGCTATCGAAATAAAGTGTAACTTGAATGAGCTGATCTAACACATCCTTGTGAGAACGAAGAAGAGTGATAAGCATGTTCTAATTTCTTTATATGTTGTAAAAGAGTGGAGGATTCTCTGGTAGTAGCCTTTTTTTATTCGATAAGCAATTTATAATATAACCTCTCGCAGAAGCCTTGAAAGAGTCCCAATAATGGGGAAGCTCGATATCTGGACTAATATTGACTTCAAAAAAATCAATATGAATTCAAAAAATCAATAATGAATTGAGTCCCATGTCTTGAAGCGTGACGGTAGTCTAATGAGTAAATTATTGGCTGGTTCAGAGTCGTCTTCAAAGTTTTACCAGAAATTTACTGCCATTTCAAGTGCTGCTCCTAGTCACCATCCCATTTTACAAAGTGTAGTTCTTGAATTAGTTTCTCTGTGTGTACCAATCAATGAATTTTATATACACACACAAACACACAGAGAAATAAATGTGAGACACTTCTGAGGTGTGATATAGGGTTATTAAGCCTGAACACTTACTGTAGTAATGGATTTTATTAATATTAGTTAAAATACTTCTGTAAACACACAGCAGAAACTGACATTTAATTGAACAAGTGTAGAGCCTTCCTTAAAGTGTTTTCTTCTGACATATTTTGTTTCATACAGAACAGATCACAGCTACTTATTAGATGGAAATATTAGCATAAAAAGAATTCATGAATATACACTTTTAATGGGATGATTAATATATACTGTGGGGTTTTATCATAAGTATGTACCGAAGAAGACGCATTAAATTAGCATAATAAATGGTCCGTCTACAAACAAAGCACTTTATAAAACAACTTTCCTACATATCAAAAAGTAAATAAAATCTCCACAGTCTGTGGTGTTAATCGTTTTGTGTATGGGCTGCAGGTTCTTTGTTTATTCTGACACTATAAGCATAGTACCATAGTAAGGGGTGTGCAGCCGGTTGTAAGACCATGACTGGATGAAGGGAGAGCAGTGTAAGAGTACCTGAGGGGAAAGGAGAGGTCCTGAGGGAGATGGAAGCAGACAACTGAAGGGGATGAAAGGGACCTGAGATCACCTGAGAGTTAATGTGGAGAAGGGACCCTGAGAGGGGCGAAGGACCCCTTATAAGAAACCATAGAAAGGATGAGAGAGGAATGTATGGTAACAGAGGGGGTGAAGGACTACTTGTAGAGGGATGGTGGGTAGAGCAGCTGAGGTGTGGAGGGCAGTGAGAAGAGGCTGCCTGGGGGGGAGATGAAATGGAGAGGACCTGAAGGGTGGGGGACAGTGAGGAGAGGCTGCCTGAGGTGGGGGCCAGATATCATGGCCATGGATGAAGGAGAGAGCAGCTGAGGCGTGGAGGGCAATGAGGAAAGGCTGCTGGAGATGGGGGGCAGGGTGGGAAACAGGTGACTTGTTCATGGATGGAGGAGACAATGGCTGAGGAGTGGAGGTCAGTGAGAAAAGGCAGCTTGAGATAGAGGGGTTGACCATGGATGGAGGAGAGAGCTGCTGAGGGGTGGAGGGCAGTGAGGGGAGGCTGCTGGAGATGGGAGTTGGGAAAGGTGACATGACCATGGATAGAGGAGGGAGCAGGTCAGGGTTGGAGGGCAGTGAGAAAAGGCTGCTTGCGATGGGGGGTAGGAGGGTCAGGGCTACAGCCTTTCCCTGGTCCAGCAATGTCCTTATATTGTCTCCTGGCTGTCTTAGACAATATAAGGACATTGCTGGACCAGGGAAAGGCTGTAGCCCTGATCCTGTTAGACTTGTCGGCGGCTTTCGACACAGTCTCGCACCAACTTTTACTAGAAAATTTGCATGAAAAAGGAATATACGCGAAGGCCCTTCAATGGCTGAGTTCATTCTTATGTAACAGAACCCAAACTGTACAGTTGGGTACCTTTTCCTCCACCCCAAAAAACCTCAACTGTGGAGTTCCGCAGGGAGCATCCCTGAGCCCCACATTATTTAATGCCTATGTCTCATCTTTGGCCAAAATTGGCATGAAGTGGGGCTTCGAATTTGCTCCTATGCAGACGATACCCAACTGACAATAGCCATTGGAAATGAGCATGATGACACCAGAGCCAAACTAAATAACTGTCTGACTGAGATGGCAAACTGGATGTCAGAGCACTGTCTAAAGCTCAATGCAGAGAAATCTGAAATCCTGCTTCTCGGCGGAGCCAATTACATTTGGGATACATCCTGGTGGCCCCTTTCTTTGGGCATGGCGCCAGATCCAAAGCAGTGTGTCAAAAACCTGGGTATCTTCATCGATAATACTTTATCGATGAAAGACCACGTGCGGATCCTGTGTGGTAGAAGCTTCGCTACCCTGAAGCTCCTAAAGAGATTATTTCCCTGGATCCCTCGGGAAAGTAGGAGGACCATTATGCAGGCACTACTTGTTAGCAGGCTGGATTACGGAAATGCACTCTTTGTTGGTATGCCAGATTATCTATTTAAACGTCTGCAGGTTATACAGAACGCAGCGGCTAGACTAGTATGCAATGAGAGCAGATACAAAATGCCTGAAACAACTTCACTGGCTGCCAATGCGCCAAAGAGCGCGTTTCAAACTCTTAGGACATGCACATAGGGCACTCTATCACACAGGCCCTAAGATTCTACAGAACAGAATAAAGTTCTACGTCCCACCTAGATGTCTAAGGTCAGATTCCTTAGCACTAGCTGAGACCAAGAGGATAAGAAAAAGCAGGACAGGTGGACGCACTTTTTCGCACCTTGCAGCACTTCATTGGAATGAGCTCCCGTTGGAGCTAAGACTAACTGAGGAACACATGGCGTTTAGGAAAAAACTTAAGACATATTTATTTCCCTAGACATGCCGTCTGCCCCCAAACTAACCATAACCTTACTTATCATTTCTCCGCCACAACCAGCGCCGTGATATCCCAATGGGATGAATGTTGCGCTTTACAAATAAATAAATAAATGAGCGGACCTTCCAACTCACAGGGTGCCACCAAGTGTCTCATGATATTAGCTCCCTTCACATAGTCACCCAGTGAGGAGCTGATATCACATGGTGCCACACAACAATGTGTAACCCAATATCGGCTCCCTTCACACGGCACAGACGTACTCTGTCCAAATACAAAACTCTCCTGATCAAAGAAAAGACTGTACATTTTACATCCCGAATAGAATCCTCAAAAAATTCCTCTAGGAAGCTGTTTCAGGTTATAAAGAAACTTACAAAACCTCCTGTAGCTAAAGAAAATAACAGTAGTCAAATCTTCTGTGATATTATTGCTCAATACTTCAGAAACAAGGTGGATCAAATCTACAATCATTTTAGTGCATCTGGGAACAACCAACCTATCTCACAGTCTGCTGAACTTTCAGTTATTGAGAGGAACCAAAATGAAACTCTCCCTGTGGAATCGCTCACTTTTAGACCAGTCTCTACAACTCAGGTGGAGCATCTTATTCAGACCATTAAATCTGGATCTCCAACTGACCCTTGTCCCCCCTCATTGCTAAAACAAATTCCTGAAACTATTGCTAATGTTCTGACAAACATCTTAATTTCTATGTTTCTGTCAGGGTGCTTTCCCGCTTCTTGGAAGAAAGCTGCTATCATCCCATTCTTAAAAAAAACAATCTGGATCCTGACGTCCGGTCCAGCTACGGTCTCATCACCAGACTTCCTTTTCCTGCCAAAATCATAGAAAAAATCATGAATATTGGAATCATCAATTTATTAAAGAGCATGATCTGTTAGACCCAACACAGCTTGGTTTTAGATCAGACCACAGTACAGAGACCGCGCTCATCAAAGCAACTGCCGAACTTAAAGCCATCCTGGATGAAGGAGGTAACGCTATGCCAGCGGCTCGAGACTATTGGCATAAGGGGTTCAGCTCTAGACCTACTTAGATCTTTCCTTAAGGACAGGGAAAATATAGTGATGCCAGATAATTTCTGCTCCAAAACATTCTCGCTACCAAGTGGGGTTCCGCAGGGGTCCTCACTCAGTCCCACCCTTTTTTAGGACGAGCCTTTAGAGCGCTTGCGCTGTTAGGCAATCTGTTGTGTCTACTTTGTGAGGTCTGACTCCTCCCATGCTTTGCATTGGCTTCTGATAGCCTGCAAATGGCTATTGGTGGGTGCATGTCCCATCTTTTCTAAAAAGTTCACTCCCATGGAGTATTGCCGCAGGAGTGAGCAGTGGTGTGCACGGTGGCTGTGGCAAGAGGCAAGCTTTGCCCTGACAGCTAACTTCCCGCCCCATTAGTTCCACCCCCTTTCCGGTCTCTCCCTGCCCGTCACTTTCCGTCCTCGTTTTTATTTTGGTAGCGATGCACGCTTTAAGTATAGCGGCCGTGCGCCTTCTGTTCTTTTTTTATTTAACATTTATGAATTTAACAATTACAATTAGGGAGAGACGCGGATCTATTGATGTTAGCGCGCATGCGCTAAAAGCCTGTAAAAGGAAGTGGCGTGCTAATACGCATGCGTGCAATGGGACACATGCGAAGTATTGACACCAGGCATTAATAGGAAGCTTCAGGTTACGAAGCAGCGGCTGCAGGGGGAGAATAGAGGAGCATGCCCCGGAGGCAGCACAACCAGCACTCATGGTGCACCATGCTCGGAGGTGCCCCCCAGCACTCAGACTGTGCAGCTCGCACCTGCAGCCTGGCCGGGCCACCCGCGCTGTGGGGGGCTTACGTTGCAGCAGCCGCCAGCCACTGTGACTCGAGTAGACACCTTGCAGTGCAGTAGATACCACAGCAGTGGTGGAAAAACACAGGTGCTACCTCCTCTCACGGTGCCGGTTGAAAGGGAGACCCTCACTCTTGCCACATGCCCTTCAGTCAGTGTAAGTCAGGGCTTTAAACAAGTTGCTTTAATAGCTACTCGAGCGCAAAAAAGCAGCTCAATTTAAGTAATAGAAAGGCTTTTGAAGCGGGACCAAGCAGAGAGAGGCCATATTTTACTTAAAGGCTGCTAGCCTGTCTGGCACACAGTACGCACAAGAAGCCTTTTATTATTTATCTGTTTTGCAGTTTATTTATTTTCTATAGCGCGACCTCAACCCGAAGGTATTGGAATGCTTTACATGAGCACCAGTTACGTTACAGACGGACACATTCATTTTAGGTAGGCACGGGGAGAATATGGGCCAGATGTAAGATCATTGTGATTTGCGAATTGCAAAATGTGACAAATTGCAAGTCGCAATTTGCAAGCCGCAAATCACAATGTACAACAGTGTCTCAGACACTGTTTGCGATTCCCAATGCGGTCGCAAATTGCATGCCTCATGCATATTAATGAGGCAGTCACAATTTGCGACCCCATTGGGAATGGCTGGCCCTCCCAGGGATGGTGGCCTGCTGGGCTCAGCAGACCACCATGTCTGGGACGGCTTTTAAATGAAGCATTTTGTTTTTCAAATGCACCCCGTTTTCCTTAAAGGAGTCGCTAACCCAATTTTGTGAGTCACTATTTAAATAGCAACTCGCAAAATAGGGTTAGTCCATGACAATGATTCCAAGAGCGTAAGAGGAAGTGGAGAGCGAACCACTGGGACAGAGACGGCTGCATTCTGGCGCTGTGGTCCAGGCTTTAAAGCAGACGGCCCGAGGATGTCTCAGCTTCTGCTCTTCCTCCTCATTCTTCATAGTGCAGTCGAGGCGCATGGGATCAGGGTGAGTGATGGGTGAGCTCTATACTAATACAACAGTCATGCTGGGCCGAAACATAACGCTCTATAACTCCACTCCAATGCCTCTGCATGTCTTCCTGCCTCACCTCTCCTGTCCCTTCTATTCCCCTGATCTTTCTCCATTCTCCTGTACCCTCCTTTCTCTTCTTTCTTGTTCCTTCTCTCTTTCACATTCTCCTCCCCTCCCTAAACTTCTCTTCCTGCCCCGCCTCCCATTGCCCTGCTCTCCCTGTCACCCCTCCCCAATTCTCATCTGTTCACTCAACTCCCACCGAATCTCGTCTTCTTCCTCTCGACTCGGCTCCTTCGTTCCTGCCTATTGTACCCGTAATCCACCATGCCCTCCCCTGCTTTCCTGACCCCCCTCTTCCTTCCACTAATCCTCCGCCCCTCCTGTTTTTCTTTTGTTCAGTCTCCTGTTACTTGCTTCCTCCTATCTGCTAAGGCTGCTTTCCTGCCTCCACCTCGAAGGCCCATGCATTCTGGGATTCATTTTCATGTTTGTAGCCTGATTTTGATCTTTTGACGCAGAGATCAAATATGGTAACATTCTCAGTTTTACAGATGAAAACAATCCCCTGTCCCCTTAATGCAGGCTTTTTGACTAGAGAAATATGTGGCATTGCACTGTAACCATCAAATCTTTGCTTAACTAGGGAAACAAGAGACAACGGTGCCCGCCAATGATCTGCGAGCTGAACTTAGTCCAACTGGCTGGGTATTTGGGGGTTTGGATAGAATTTATAATAGAGGTGCCTTGGACTTTTTCTTATTTAATTATTTACACGTTCATTGTTTTAAGGAGCACAAACTTCACCATATCGGGGTTCAGAGACTTGTGCACAAGGTGTGCAAGTCCAGGCAGAGATCAACCATAGCTGATTGACAACACAACAGAGCAGCTTTTTTACAGTATGTTGAGCATGAATTACAGTGAGCGAGAGGATTGCAGTGTACAGGAGGTATACAATGATGAACAAGAGATAAGTACATGAGTGGTGAAAGATTATCTACTCCTCTAGACCGTGCTGCAGCCGCTTCTCTGGTCCCAGTGGTAATTCCTCATTCTTAGTCCTCTAGGCAGTGCTGGGAGCTGCTTCTTTTATCCCAGTGGTAATTCCTCATTCTTAGTCCTCTAGGCAGTGCTGGTAGCTGCTTCTTGTATCCCAGTGGTAATTCCTCATTCTTAGTCCTCTAGGCAGTGCTGGTAGCTGCTTCTTGTATCCCAGTGGTAATTCCTCATTCTTAGTCCTCTAGGCAGTGCTGGTAGCTGCTTCTCTGGTCCCAGTGGTAATTCCTCATTCTGAGACCTCTAGACAGTGCTGCAGCTGTGTCTCTGTTCATACATCCACTACACTCCAAACCAAAACACACAGGTAAAAGACAGTATCATTTACAACACCAATAGCTCTAAGTCTAAAAAATACGAGACCTATTGCATTGCAAATGCTTATGTATTAATTTCAGTTTGCAAAGTAGCACTGCAGAGCGGAGAGACCATATAATTCTTCTCCACATCATACCACATAATACCACTCCAAACCATCCCACATCATTTCACACACCACACAATTCAATGCCACACAATTCTGCACCACACAACATAATTACACTCCACATATAACCATTCAGCACCACATAATTACACTCTTGTCAATACAATCTAAATACACCCTACATAAAACAACTCTATGCCACATACCAGCAATACAAATAAATGCCCTCTACACCATAAAACATAATTCCAATAAGCATAATTACACAACGCCACACAGGTCCAGGCCACAGAATTCAATTTCACACATTTCCAATACACACCACATAATTCCACACCAAACAACATATTTCAACTTCACATTGCAATTCTGCAACACACCACATACCTCCAATCCGCACCCCAGATTTCCACATCATGCCACCAAATTTAACCACACACCACATAATTCACCTCCACAACATGCTACTACACATAACTCCATAACACACTATCTCACTCGACATAATTCCAGTGCACTTAATACCATTTGATTACTATCCACATAATTCCTCAGCAAAACATGCCACATTTCCACTACACAACTCCACACCGCACAATTCCACAACATACAATTCCAATACAACCCATCTCTCCCTCGCACTTCCACCAACCCTGTCTTCTCTCCACACACCCACTGCCCCTCTATTCTCTCTCCCTCACACATCCGCCGTCCCTCTCATCTCACCCTCACACTGCCACTACCCCCTCTCATCTTGCAATCCCACTGCCCCCTCTCATCCCTCCGTTGCACTCCCTATCTCCTCTCTATACTGCCAGCTCACACATGTCACCTTCCTGCACCTCCTCATGCTGTGCAATGGACCACCTCTGGGTACCTCTCCCACTCATCCCTCTCGTACCCTCTCTCACACACTCTTCCCACCTCTTTGACGTGGTTCACTTCAGGTCTTCGAGCAAAGTTTCTTTCCCATGCCTTTTCAACTTTTCTGTCCATCACAGCCACCCTCTCCTCCTCTTCTTAGGATGTCTTCTGCTTACACAGGTGCTCCCTCTTTATGCGTCTGTGGTCTGCTCTCCCCTTCTTTCTCTTTCTCACATACTCTTTCTGCTTCTTTGTATGGAGTTCATCCACCACTTCGTGCACAAATTACATATCCTTCTCTATCTTTCCTTTCGATTCTGTGCAGCTCTCACCCTTATTTATTCACCATACCACATAATTCCACTACACAAATACACTGCACACCACACAATTCCACAACTAACACTCCCAATTCAACCAACATAATTCCACTCCACAAACATCCACTCCAAACCAAAACACATGGGTAAAAGACATTGTCATTTACAGAACTAATAGCTCTAACTCTCACAAATGCAAGACCTATTGCATTACAAATGCTTGTTTTTGTGTGTAGCATTTCTTTATTAATGAGCAATGAGGATATACAACATGGAGAGTCATCAATCATCCTACAATCAGAGACAATATCCATATACAATAATAACTTGGATGATAAATGCATCATATTAACGAGAGGAGATAGGGGGTAGGGGAGCGGAATTGGGAAGGTGAGAGCGGGGGTGTAAATTTTTCTGCCTAAAAGGGGAGGCGCGAATGTGAGGGAGTAGGGCTTGTTGCCCTCTTGGTTTGTACTCATCTGCATACTATCCCAGGTGTTATTAATGTTCAAGGGTGTGAGGTTATGTGGTCCGGGAGTTTGAGCATCTCTCTGCGGATGATAGGTTACCGGATATCTGGGGTTCGTTCTTCTGAAGGTGGGTCCACTCACCCTTTATTGCCACCGGGGGCATCCTCGGTGGTGCCTGGCCACCTCCTTGGACGGTGGGGTGAGATTGTAGTCCTGGGAGGACATGCTTGTGTATAGCTGAGCAAGGGAGCGGGGGTGGTGATGGGGTTTTCAGAGCTGTATGAGTTTGAATGAGTGTGGGAGCATGTGGGCGGGTTGTGTGGTGGGGAGTATAAGTGGGAGGAAAGTGGTTCTGTTAATGGATAGCACCCCTCACTGCCCTGTCCACTACCGGTGTTAGGGGCGTGTGTTGCTGTCGAAGTGGGTGCAGGCTGTAGGGAGTGAAGGATGAGGGCTGGGGAGAGGGTGTTGCAGGGATTCTGCACATACACAGAACTATGCGCAGGAAACCAGGACCTCAGTGTGTAGTGGTGTACCAAAATACCCACCTCGGTACCCAGAACCCCTATCCGGCTAGCTATAGTATCTCATTCGTTCTGCGTACTACAGCGGAGCTACCAATGATTAGATATATTGAACATGCTACTCAGGTCCTCTCAGAATTCGTGGGAACAAGGCACTCTTTCGCCCAAACACTCATACCTGTCCACAATGTGAGTAACCAGAGACACTGTATAGTTTAAAATGTTTATTTCAACTAACAGGCTCTGTAATGCAGCACACGTGCTAATACTAGCAGTAAAATGCATAGAAACAAAATAATCAGCATTGTTACAATTCCATATAATACGAACGGGGATATCATATTATAATGACAGTGGATGAAGCAATATAGCGCCTTACCACCCTCCCCGTGCAAGGAGCAATGTTTATTATATCAGTGGAAGACCTCTGGGCTTGGACAGCGGAACCCCCTACCTCAAGTCTTAGATGATCGGATTTACATCTCCGGACCAGCACAGATCTTCCTACTGGAAAGGTTTTCTCCAAGTGTGTGTAACCTGCATCCTGTGCAATATTAAAAGCACTTGAAAAGTCAGAAGCGCAGCTGTGTTCCATGTCATGTCTATATGTGCGTGGGATTGACCAAAGTAGATTAACCAGTGGAGTTGTTTTTTGGCCTTGAACACAATGTACAGACGAGAACTCAGAGCTCAGCAGAGTTGGTGAAAGGCAGACAGTTCTCATGTGAAGCAGCGCAAGCAAAGTGTTTACAGAGAACGAAGGCATGTAGTGTTGTGTGCAAAAGCGGCAAAATGGTGGTGTAACAAACACGCACTAATGACCGCTGGCACCCTCATTTCCTCACGACACCCTTCCCTTGGGCAGTCCTACGGACATTGACAAGAGTGGAACACAGAGTTCAAAAAGTCTGAGCAGCAATAGCACGGATCCATATATCCAAATTGAGAGAGTTGAGAAATTAAAAGTAATTCTAGTTAAAAAAAAGAAGGGGCAATCCTAAAAAAAAATCAATCCATCAGAGTGTATGAGCAGTAAGTAGCAACTGCTTCCAATAGGAAATCATTGTTATCATCTGAAAAAGTAGAAGCCATCCAGTCGAGCAATTCGAAGGAGCAGACATGCTCATCAATTATGGGTGCCTCAAGCACCATCAAAGGGCAACTTGCCTGATACTTGATGAAAATCCGTTGCAGGAAGTCATGTGCAGCCACACAGATATCCCACTGCGCTAATACTCCCAGCGCAGCTGCAGTGGCCATAATTCCAACCCCCGAACATTCCTGTTCATGGGTCACTAAGGGACTAATTAGCACGTTAAAATCAGGTGCAGGAATAGCCACATTGGAGAGGCAGAGAGGCAAAGCCCATTGAAACTCACATTCCAGGCAGGTGAAGACAGGTTGCACGCAAGTGTACCAAGCAAAGCGGAAGGATAATCCATAAGCCACACTGAGAGTGGCCAGTGGTAAAGTACCATAGCATTGAAGCATTCGGCTACGAAGCAGCTGTAGCTGGGCCGGACTGTGAATGACCGCAAGAGGGGCAGCCATTTTTCAGCATGCAAATCAACAGCACAATACCGGCTCCTAAGGCGAAAATTAGAGGTAACCCACCGAAGACGCTGGAAAAAATAGAATGAATAAAGGCTGGTATCACACCAAAAATAGTTTGGAAAGAGGTCACAAGGCCGGATCCCACGGCTTTAAAAAAATGTGCCAACCCTGTTGTGTCAGAAGCATTGAAAATAGTATGTATGAGCTCCCCAAAATGTTGTGGGAGGTCAGTGTTTAAAAGTGCTTGAACTTCTGTCCGGGTGTTAGCCAGCTGGAGGACAAATGTCTCTCTTGCTGAAGTAAGAGAAACTTCTTTTGGGACAACAATGCCCTTATTCTGCTCAGTTTGTCGAACTCTGCGTTCAAGGTCGGAATGGAAGGCCAAATAGAGCTATCAAGATTCTCATGTGGGGGCGGAAACAGCACATTTTTACAGCAAACCACACGTTGTGAGACAGTCACAATGTAAGGGACGCCTCTTAACATGCCGCAACATTCTTCATTGTTTAAGAGTAAATAACTGGCATTCAACAACAATGTGAAAGTTGGCATGATAGAGGGTACGGGTTTAACTTTTAAAATGCATGCCAGATTGGGCGCATGTAAATTACATGCTCCATGCAACTGTATGTGCTTACAGACGAGGGAATGCCCAAGTGAGGAATCGCACGATTCACCAGTTAGATACACCTCTTTGTCAATCGGGCATGCACATGTATGTAAAAGGCAGAGACCAAACTTCGTGTAGAAATGAGCTACCTAGTGGTTCAAAGCGGCCAAGGGGATAATGCTTCATGCAGGAGGTAAATCTAAATAACGAAAACATGGATTAGCCAAACAGCAGAGTGGGTTTCAGCCACTGAGAACGTCAAAGGGTCTATTTTTCAATCTGTAAAAGGGTGTAAGTGGCATCCCTCATGGACATGGATTGTTGCTTATCAGTCAAATTAAATGGCCGAAATAAAGAGGACGAATTCAAATAGTCCCAAGGCACTCGACCCATTTTAAGTGTTTGTAAGGTCCAGGCTAACTGCATGATGGAACGCAATTGATTCTGACCATGATACAATACAGAAACATCATCTTGCACAATATCAACAACAGATTAAACAATATTATGCAATGTGTATACTCTAGACGATAGTGTGTTAATGCTATTATCCACCACAGCAAGAACCTTCTCAAGATTCGCTTGATCGATTGCCCTTAAACGTGACGCTGCTTCAATTTGTGATAATTTCCATATTTCATTATAGGTAGCATAAATAAAACATTTAGGCCTAGGGCCAATCGGTCCTTTTATAAAATCAGATAAATCCACATCATTAGACAACATTGACAAATGGTGTTTAACAGATGTAAGTGAGGAGTGTTGCAACCAATTTTGACATAATTTACCCATCGAATACGTGGTAACAGAATGGGTGTTTGAAAATCGTGGATCAGGCCTATCTTGCGTATAACCACGAGACAGATTATGGAAACGCCTTTGACACGCATCAGCACTTGCCTGCCAAACTAACCATCCTAGAGGGTCTAAACTCAAAATATTAAAGGAATCATTGGTAAATAATGTCTGTAACTCTTCAAGGGTAATATTAAAATCACCACCCCAGTTGTGACACGCGGCAAGCGATGGAACGGTAGGGGCATTCATCTGCTTCGCAGTAGCTAAGCCTAAACCGGTAGTCTGATAGACAGAATTATAAAAAAAATTAAATCTGATTTGGGATGAGGCAGGCGCGATACAAGGCTTCTGTGCCTTACACCTGCCAGGTTTTAGAGCCCCAAACTGATTTCAAATCAACTGTATTTTTCCAGTGATCATAGCCCCCCACCCCCCCAAGGCCTGAATAAAGGAAGTGGAGTATACCAATTTAGTGTGGGTGAGCATTACATTATGATGGGATGTAGAATTCAATTTGAAATAATAAGACCCAGGGTTTGATTTATCAAAATATGTAAAATATGTAAATTTTTTCAACATGGTGAGCGAGCTACCTTTTGAAGGCGCTGGACAATGTTCCCATTGTGTGTAATTAAAAACATTTCTAAATGTATTTGCTTTATGCAGGTAATGATGTCCATAGTGCTGGTAACAAAACAAATCACCGTAATTTGCAGTATTTAAATACAAATCGTCAGCATCAAAGGCAGCATAGTACTTTAAATCCGAAAACAATGATTGGATCGCTTTTACATCCCAGTCATCAGAACGAATGTTCTGTTTAACTACATCCCCCATGGAAACACGAAGAACATGAGGAACATTGATTATCTCTGTAGGACCGTGGATTTGGAACGGAACGGTATCCCAAACTATGCCATCTGCAACTGGCCAGGCAGTAATGATGACAAAAGTCTGGTCCCTTTTCATAATGTGTGATGAAGAGTGCGGAGCCAAAGTTCCATCAACCAGTCTAACAGCAGAGCGTTCTCTCAGATAGTGACCATTAATTAAAAGAAAAAAGACTGTCACAAATCCAATGGACATGAAGAGAAAAATGACGATCAGGACCAGCCAAATGTATGTCCATTGTGGAATCAAATATGTCTGTTTAAACCAGGTAACAAAAATAGCGAGTTTTGAAGGGGTCAAAGATGATGTGGAATGCGAGTCAAAAGAAAAACGTGACCGGTCAAGGGTGTTTTGTTGTAAACCAGGCATTGACTCACTTGCTGGGTAAGCATATTCTATTTCTTCATTGGCATTAGACACCCGCGGAAGCAGCACGGGATTGGCAACACAATCCATCTCTATAGCAGTGTCTCACTGAGGGTTGGACGAGGAGCACAACACAGGATCTCCGGATATAGATGCATAAGATGATGCAGGTGGTAAACTATTCAGAATCGGCCAGATGTTGTAGCTTGACATTGTCTATTGAGATGTATCTGTTGTCTTTGCGACCAGGCAGTGGTGGTAAAATGACTGTATGAGTTCCCTGTAAGCCTAGCACTGGAACCGGGGCTCGATATGATGGACCAAATTCTTTTTTGTTCTCCACCTACTCTTGGACCAGGTCTCAGACTTTGGGTAGCCAGCCGACTACCGGAATCTGTAGTGCAACATCAGTGGCTGAGGGCAAATGTTCCTTTGCAAGACTGTCTCTGGTCTCTTGTAGGTTCTGTAATACAGCAGAATGATTATCTATGTCAAAGGGGACGGCTTGAGCCGCCAAGTCTAGACCATCAAGGTCTGGCACAAACATTTTCATGCCAAAGAGCATTTCATAAGGGGTCCGCCCACCCAGAGGTCTTCTCGGGAGATTATTAAGTGCACGTTGTATGCTATACAAATGGGCGAACCAGTTCCTGCCAGTACCTAGGACTCTAGCCGTTAAGTGTTTACTTTAAGTCACGGTTCATTCAACTGAAAATTAAATTTGTAACCGTAGTCCGCAAACAACACAATGATGCGGTCTACGCGACAAAGATGCGCCCTCATAACTCGTCGTCCGTGAGATAAATATCATCAACGTACGAATACGCTTCAGGGTCGATGGTGTCTAACAGTGAGACTATACGCGCGGCGAAAACACCCGGGCTGGTTTATAGCCCATAGCCAAACGTTTAAAATGCTTTTGTTTTCCGCCGTGGGTAAATGCTGTCCACTGACTGGACATAGGGGACAGATTGTGACTAAAAAGCCATACGATATATCCAGGGTCGTTTTATATTTTTACGAACCAGACTGTCCACCAGGGCTGAACTATGGGTATTCTGCACCGCATTAGTCCGACAATGCAAGTTCAAATGTCGGTAATCCAAAACAATGCGGTACGACCCATCGGGTTTGGTCACGGTAAAAGAGGGTTATTCATAGGTGACACACATGTTTCAATTACTCCTTGATACTCTAATTGGTCGAGTATTTCCGCAACGGGAGCCTTTGCCTCCCGTCGGAGGGGATATTGGGGTTGTGCCTGGGGCATAGACCGCAATGTTATCTCGTGGTGGGGAGATGTTTTATCCCAACCCACTTGAGTACGGTATAAAGCCGGTGCAAGCACCAAAGCCTACTGTTCTGCAAAAGACTGCGCATGCTCCTTGGAGACACCATGTTAAAAACTCGGGAGGATCGACTCCTCCCCTCTCGGAGCTGCCAGAACAAAAGGCGGGGGCCAGTCTGCCTCTCTAACAAAATGTCATACGAGGAAGTCAGATTCTCCCAAAAAATCCCTTTGATTACACGGCTTATGTCACCTTCAATGAGAATACTAATGTCATATAGTCTGTCAGGGGGAGCCACTCGGGTGTCAGCTGTTTCAACTGTGACAAAAGTATCAGTTGCTTTCGCCTCCAGAAATGGACGCAGTGCTTGCCGCACTATGGTAACCTCCGCTGCGCTGTCTAGCAGCGTTACTGCCCATGTTAGATTCCGGAGCTGGGTTCTCACCGTTCGTAGCATATCTCGCTGTTAAAGCGGCAACTTTCTTCTTCTGAAACGGAGGGCGCTGACGAGGAAAGTCGTCTTGTTTTCCCTTCACGTCACTCGTACGAGTCTGCTCACATCCCTGCTGGACACCACAACCTCTTCCGTGATCCTGGCGATCACCTCCACCGGCTTGTGAGCCTGATGCTTCCTGTGAAGAACGAGGAGAACGCTGATCAGGAACCTGAAATCAATCAGGAGATCTAATTCTCGCGCGGTCACGCAAATCATATGTGCGTTCAGTAGCCACGGGCACCGGGGACGCAGCACGCGACCCTTGTTTCTGTTGTTGCTTTCCCTGTTTTTTTTCTTCCAATTCTTTTTAGAGAATACCGGGCGGTCTCCTTGCTCAGAAGGAGACGTCCGTTGCGTTTGCGGTTGTGCAGGTACTTTAGCAAAAGGCTTAACACCCAGACTATTACGCCCAACGGTCTTATAAGCCTGGGCTATAATTGTTGGTAATTCGCGTGGCTTGTCTACGTCCGGGACAAGAGCCAAAGCATTCGACACTTGAAAGTTAACTGCATCTCCCTTGACGTTAGCAAGGATTAGATCAGCAACTACGTAATACGCTCCAACTAATCTCATCCCTAATTCTACTGCCGCCTCTGGCCCGTGCTCATCTTGAACACGCTTGATCACAGAGCGGAGTACTGTCATGGATGGCGTGCCAAGCACTTTGCATAAACAGCAGCGAATATTTTACCCCAACTCTCACAATCAGAGACTTAGGGTACTAAGTCTTTCTGCAAACTAATTATTAAAATCCGGTGTTTCTCCACAGGAGTGGTATGCGGAAACACCGCTTCCAGCTGGTCAAATTTCTCAGCAAGCCAATAAGGTAAATCCTCCTTATTTTGTGGAGGCTTGCCCATGACCGAATTAACCATGACGGGGCTAATAGTAACACCGCCCGCACCAGTTGGTTGCTTTGCAACTCTGGACGTTGCGATTAACAAATTGAACCAGCGCTGTATACACACGGACTATCGAAGTGTGCATGACGCGGAGAGCCGCTACGTCGCAGTTTAAATACCGCGGATGCGGCGTGTATCCCGCCAACACCAGCCAAGTGGCCCCATTTATCGATAAAGGGCCCAACCTGACAGGTGTCAGGGGTTGGGGGAGGGCGCCATCAAACCAAATGCGATGTTGCCATGCAGACAACGGAACTTCTAGAGTTCTCTATGGCCGATACACATGAGGAACTAGGGTAGGACTGTATTTATGCCATAAATTATCCGCCCCTTCCACTGCTGGAAAGGTCACCCAGGAATAAAACACCTCATATGTGTATAACGGGTCGGCTTCGACCACAAAGATTAGATTGACACCAGCGTCTGGCACTCCAAATGCTGTCAAGTGTTGCCGGAGAGCTGTTGTTGCCCTCAGGCCTGTATGGAACGAAAATTTGACCTGCACCCCCAATGACCTCATGGATTCTTTGTACGCCTTAGAGGCGAACGCCAGACCCTGGTCGGAGTGTAAGGTGCCAACTCCAAAAATTCCCACAAAGACATGCAAATCCCTGATCACAGTTCGAGTGTCAGCGCTGCGTTGTGGCCAAACCCATAGAAAACGTGTGCACGAATCTACTGCAACTAAGATAAACTTATAGGCAGTGTCTGAAGAAAATGGACCGCAGTGATCCAAATAAACACAAGCAAACGGTCTACTGGAAATGCATAGCGGTGTTTGTGGTGGGCGTACTACAGTAGACGGCTTGATCTGCTGACAAATGTCATAAGAAAGCACATAAGTACGTGTTTGTTTATACAAGCTGCGCCACCAGTAACATTGCTGCAAGATAGAGACTGTAGCAGACACACCAGCATGTGCCAAGGCCAAGCCCTCGTGTGCTGCAGTTATCAGTGCTAGCCTGTGGTCTGCGTTGGGAATCAACCTTTCACCAACGTTGTTAATTTTCACATAAGGAACGTTATCGGGACTTAAATGATAAGAGTATTTGGAAGGGAATCCCTGTGGATAAGTACCTCCCTTCTCTGTAGCAGCTGTAGCTGCCAAGATGTCATCATCAATCCTACTCATGGATCTTGTAACTGCTGCTACTAAGCACGTGGCTACTGCTGACTTAACTGCTTCATCAGCTAAGCTGTTACCGACCGCGTGTACTCCTACACGTTGATGGCCAAGAGTATGAATTACATTTGTGAGTGGCAGGCGTTCTTTTAGCTCTGCGACTCGAACCCATAGCATTTTATGCTTAATTGTCTTGCCTTTGGAATCACGGTAGTCATTTTGAGACCAAAATAATAAATTGTCATTAAAAGACTGTACACAGTAATAGGTATCGCTTATAATTAAAGTAGTCACATTTGGGTCTGCAAACTCCAGTGCGAGTACCAAAGCACGCAGCTCAGCTAATTGGGCAATACAGTCGCCAAGAGCCTGTGTGTGTACCACACTGGACTTAAACCCGTCATTCACCATAGAACCAGCCACAATCGCGCAGGCTGCTGAGTAAGAATGTTTGCATCCAATTGCCGGTTGCGCTGAACCGTCGGTGTAAATGATACAATGGTAATCCTCAAGTGGGCGCATTGACAGTGGAGGTGGATGAACAAATTCATATTGTAAGAACTCCTGATTCTGTAATGAGGAATTAAAGATAAATGTGACATCCGGGAAAGTCAACGATGTGGCCCATTGTATCCACCGTGGATGTAAAGCTTTGGAATTTGGAACACCCGCTTTTGTCACTGCTTCCAAAGCAGGATATGGTGTAACAACCAAAATGCGTTTTCCTTGTGCCAGTGCTCGTTCCTTTAGGATCGCCATCTGGACAGCTGTCAAGACCTTTTCAACAGTGGAGAATCGCAGTTCTGCTGAAGTGTACAAATGTGACTTATAAGCTATAGGTACTGTGTCACCTTCATTAAAAGTCAAGTAAGTGAAACCTACGGGCCCTGGGATGATTCTTATCACCAGGTTTGTGTGGTTATCACGGGTCAACAAGTATTTAGATTCAAGAAGATCAGACTGCAAAGAGAGCAGAATAGATGTATGTTTGGGAAGCCAGCATGCTTTCGCAAAGGTTAGTTGTATCAAAGCATACAAAGGCTTGATACGCTGGGCATACTCTGGTATGTAAGTACGACCAAAGTTTAAAAAAAACAGTAGTGATTGTAATTTTTTCAGGGTTGTTGGAGGACGCAAACCTGCGCACTTCTCCAAGAAGTGAGGCGCTAAACCTCTACCTTCATTGTTGAGCTCATAGCCCAAGAACAACACTGTAAACTCTGCAATATGTGATTTTGCAAAATTAAATTTGTAACCGTAGTCCGCAAACAACACAATGATGCGGTCTACGCGACAAAGATGCGCCCCCATAACTCGTCGTCCGTGAGATAAATATCATCAACGTACGAATACGCTTCAGGGTCGATGGTGTCTAACAGTGAGACTATACGCGCGGCGAAAACACCCGGGCTGGTTTATAGCCCATAGCCAAACGTTTAAAATGCTTTTGTTTTCCGCCGTGGGTAAATGCTGTCCACTGACTGGACATAGGGGACAGATTGTGACTAAAAAAGCCATACGATATATCCAGGGTCGTTTTATATTTTTTACGAACCAGACTGTCCACCAGGGCTGAACTATGGGTATTCTGCACCGCATTAGTCCGACAATGCAAGTTCAAATGTCGGTAATCCAAAACAATGCGGTACGACCCATCGGGTTTGGTCACGGTAAAAAGAGGGTTATTCATAGGTGACACACATGTTTCAATTACTCCTTGATACTCTAATTGGTCGAGTATTTCCGCAACGGGAGCCTTTGCCTCCCGTCGGAGGGGATATTGGGGTTGTGCCTGGGGCATAGACCGCAATGTTATCTCGTGGTGGGGAGATGTTTTATCCCAACCCACTTGAGTACGGTATAAAGCCGGTGCAAGCACCAAAGCCTACTGTTCTGCAAAAGACTGCGCATGCTCCTTGGAGACACCATGTTAAAAACTCGGGAGGATCGACTCCTCCCCTCTCGGAGCTGCCAGAACAAAAGGCGGGGGCCAGTCTGCCTCTCCTAACAAAATGTCATACGAGGAAGTCAGATTCTCCCAAAAAATCCCTTTGATTACACGGCTTATGTCACCTTCAATGAGAATACTAATGTCATATAGTCTGTCAGGGGAGCCACTCGGGTGTCAGCTGTTTCAACTGTGACAAAAGTATCAGTTGCTTTCGCCTCCAGAAATGGACGCAGTGCTTGCCGCACTATGGTAACCTCCGCTGCGCTGTCTAGCAGCGTTACTGCCCATGTTAGATTCCGGAGCTGGGTTCTCACCGTTCGTAGCATATCTCGCTGTTAAAGCGGCAACTTTCTTCTTCTGAAACGGAGGGCGCTGACGAGGAAAGTCGTCTTGTTTTCCCTTCACGTCACTCGTACGAGTCTGCTCACATCCCTGCTGGACACCACAACCTCTTCCGTGATCCTGGCGATCACCTCCACCGGCTTGTGAGCCTGATGCTTCCTGTGAAGAACGAGGAGAACGCTGATCAGGAACCTGAAATCAATCAGGAGATCTAATTCTCGTGCGGTCACGCAAATCATATGTGCGTTCAGTAGCCACGGGCACCGGGGACGCAGCACGCGACCCTTGTTTCTGTTGTTGCTTTCCCTGTTTTTTTCTTCCAATTCTTTTTAGAGAATACCGGGCGGTCTCCTTGCTCAGAAGGAGACGTCCGTTGCGTTCTGTGGTTGTGCAGGTACTTTAGCAAAAGGCTTAACACCCAGACTATTACGCCCAACGGTCTTATAAGCCTGGGCTATAATTGTTGGTAATTCGCGTGGCTTGTCTACGTCCGGGACAAGAGCCAAAGCATTCGACACTTGAAAGTTAACTGCATCTCCCTTGACGTTAGCAAGGATTAGATCAGCAACTACGTAATACGCTCCAACTAATCTCATCCCTAATTCTACTGCCGCCTCTGGCCCGTGCTCATCTTGAACACGCTTGATCACAGAGCGGAGTACTGTCATGGATGGCGTGCCGAAGCACTTTGCATAAACAGCAGCGAATATTTTACCCCAACTCTCACAATCAGAGACTTAGGGTACTAAGTCTTTCTGCAAACTAATTATTAAAATCCGGTGTTTCTCCACAGGAGTGGTATGCGGAAACACCGCTTCCAGCTGGTCAAATTTCTCAGCAAGCCAATAAGGTAAATCCTCCTTATTTTGTGGAGGCTTGCCCATGACCGAATTAACCATGACGGGGCTAATAGTAACACCGCCCGCACCAGTTGGTTGCTTTGCAACTCTGGACGTTGCGATTAACAAATTGAACCAGCGCTGTATACACACGGACTATCGAAGTGTGCATGACGCGGAGAGCCGCTACGTCGCAGTTTAAATACCGCGGATGCGGCGTGTATCCCGCCAACACCAGCCAAGTGGCCCCATCTATCGATAAAGGGCCCAACCTGACAGGTGTCAGGGGTTGGGGGAGGGCGCCATCAAACCAAATGCGATGTTGCCATGCAGACAACGGAACTTCTAGAGTTCTCTATGGCCGATACACATGAGGAACTAGGGTAGGACTGTATTTATGCCATAAATTATCCGCCCCTTCCACTGCTGGAAAGGTCACCCAGGAATAAAACACCTCATATGTGTATAACGGGTCGGCTTCGACCACAAAGATTAGATTGACACCAGCGTCTGGCACTCCAAATGCTGTCAAGTGTTGCCGGAGAGCTGCGCAGCTATGCGCCGCAATGTCAACATCAGCCATACAGAAATGAAAAAGGAAATACAACTTAAAAGACCGCAAGACAAAGTTGGGTTTGTAATTCAAAATACGAACAATACCTTTTTCTATTAATCAAGCTTGAATAACCTATAAAAACAACAATATAGGCAGGTTATACCGTCACCAATGTTTTCCGGAAACAGAAGTGAGGGGATTGTGGACAAGCACTGAGTACTACTAAAGTGCCTCGTATATAACTACCAGACCAAACGTTAGGTGCACCATGTTGCAGGGATTCTGCACATACACAGAACTATGCGCAGGAAACCAGGACCTCAGTGTGTAGTGGTGTACCAAAATACCCACCTCGGTACCCAGAACCCCAATCCGACTAGCTATAGTATCTCATTCGTTCTCCGTATTACTGCGGAGCTACCAATGATTAGATATATTGAACATGCTACTCAGGTCCTCTCAGAATTCGTGGGAACAAGACACTCTTTCGCCCAAACACTCATACCTGTCCACAATGTGAGTAACCAGAGACACTGTATAGTTTAAAATGTTTATTTCAACTAACGGGCTCTGTAATGCAGCACACGTGCTAATACTAGCAGTAAAATGCATAGAAACAAAATAATCAGCATTGTTACAATTCCATATAATACGAACGGGGATAGCATATTATAATGACAGTGGATGAAGCAATATAGCTCCTTACCACCCTCCCCGTGCAAGGAGCAATGTTTATTATATCAGTGGAAGACCTTTGGGCTTGGATAGCGGAACCCCCTACCTCAAGTCTTAGATGATCGGATTTACATCTCCGGACCAGCACAGATCTTCCTACTGGAAAGGTTTTCTCCAAGTGTGTGTAACCTGCATCCTGTGCAATATTAAAAGCACTTGAAAAGTCAGAAGCGCAGCTGTGTTCCATGTTATGTCTATATGTGCGTGGGATTGACCAAAGTAGATTAACCAGTGGTGTTGTTTTTTGGCCTTGAACACAATGTACAGACGAGAACTCAGAGCTCAGCAGAGTTGGTGAAAGGCAGACAGTTCTCATGTGAAGCAGCGCAAGCAAAGTGTTTACAGAGAACGAAGGCATGTAGTGTTGTGTGCAAAAGTGGCAAAATGGTGGTGTAACAAACACGCGCTAATGGTAACTTAACAATGACCGCTGGCACCCTCATTTCCTCACGACAAGGGAAAGGGGAGGATTGGGTGCACAACACTATCCGGCGCTATCAGTAGTCTCCTCCGCGGACCTTAGGATGAAAAAGAGAGTCCTTGTACTATGGGTCTGCAGATCTGCGTTGCCGGGGGAAGGGGATAGGAAGGAGGGGCAGGAATAGAAGAGAAAGGGTGGGGAGGAAATGGGTTGGGGTAGGGGGATATAGGTAGGGGCGGTCGCATATGAAGGGATAGGAGGGGGTTGGGGAGGGTGAGGAGGGTGGGGAAGGCAAATATAGGAAGGCAGGGTAAGCACTAGAAGTGGCCCTGGTTGCGATAGGATGACGGAGAAGATGTGAGTGGTGTAGAGATTGGGGTACCTTTTGGGTATATAGTCTGTGCAGAGTGTGTAGGGTAGGTGGGGTCGAACGTGGGAGTGTGTGAACCAGCCAGATTATGGGTGGGTAGACTTGTTGTGTAGAGTGGTGTTATTCATTACAGTCTATGTGTTTTCTATCTATTGCTGTTACTGTTGTTATTGTTATTATTGTTATGACTGTGATGGGGGTGTGTGGCAGGCGTTAGGGAGGGGGTCTGAGCCTCCCGTTGTGTGGTTTCCCCCACCATCATCTTCTGTGCGCAGGAAGGGTGCCTAGGTCTGTAGAAACAGGTCTGATTGATCTTGTAGATTGTAAATTCGTGTGAGGCAGTGTGGATTATAGCCACTAGTCAGGCCTCCTGTGATGGCGGTGTCGGTGACCTCCATTGTCGTAGGATACATATTTTAGCTGTGGCCAACGCCGTATGGAAGAGACGGCTTTGCGGCTTTGAGAGCGCTGGTGAATGCCATAGATCATGTCAGAATAGCGGAGGGAGTGAGTGGCAGGTGCAGGGGCATAGAGGCGCCAGCACCTGGTCCACCTTAGACCAGAAGGGTTGTATCGATGGGCACTCGCATATGATATGTGTTGTGTCGTAGCGCGTGTTCGTGCATCTCCAGCAGTTTGCATGTGGAAGTAGGCCCCCACTATTCAGTTTCATTGGTGTCCAGTGCAAGTCATGAAGGTTCTTAAAAAAGGCAGAATTCAGTCGTGCCTCTCTGGTGCCTCTGTCAATGGCCTCTAGGGTATCTGCCCAATCGTCCTCCTCATAGGAAACTGATAGTCGGGTTTTCCATCTGGCACAGAGAGCTCGTGACAGGGGTTGAGAGAAAAGGTGAGAGGAGAATACACCGTATAGTCCAGACATCACCCCTTTGTGTTACCCCCACGTGTGGAGATATGTCACCACTGGTGAGGCTGACAAGGACCATGGTCACGGGCCTCGGTATTTCTGCAAACACTGCTGCAGTTGAATGTATCGCCATGAATGTGGTGCGGGAGGCCAAACTCCTCCCTTATGTGTGCAAGCGATTTGAAATCACCATCATGGAGGAGCTGGTCGAGAGTCTGTATACCCCCTGCCTTCCATCGGGCCAGGATAATCTCTGCCCATTGGGCATATGCCTGCATTCCCCCACATGGAGTCTTTCTCGTGGAGTCGTGGGTTCGACCCTAGCAAGCGATGTGCACGTTGCCAAGCCTTGTACATAGCAGATAGTACCAGGTGGTTGTGGTCCTGCTGGCGCGTCCCTGCCCCGTATAGAGCAGAAAGGCCTATGTCGGCAGACAGTAGATTTCGTTCGATAAGTACCCATTGCAGCGGGTCAGGAATCCCAGGTAACATATATGCCAGCTGGGAGAGTTGGACTGAAGACTCAGTCCTCCGCTGATATGGCGAGTCTTCAATTTCGACACTGCTAGACGAGGACTGGAAGAACCCCATACAAAGGATCTTATAGTGGAATCAATGAAGCGAGGTGAGGTGAGAGGCACCTGGATGGGAAGCATTCTGCCCCACATAGAAAGCCCCAGCACAGACCATTTCTCAAAATCACGTTTCATATGGGTGAACAGTGGGTTCAGATTATCCTGGGCCATCCACACCATGCTTCTATTCACCAGAATACATAGGTACTTAAGGCTGGATGGTTGGCAACGGAAAGGGTACCCATATATGGCCGCCTTTGTAATGCGGGTCGAGATTGGGAGTGCTTTGTTCTTATCCCAGTTTATTTTATAACCTGAAAATGACAAGAATTTGTAAATGTTTTTAAGCACAGACGGCAGGGAATGGTGGAGGTCAGTGAGAGTAAGCAGAATGTCGTCTGCGTAGAGGTAAAGTTTGGAATCACCAGTCGGTAGGCAGATGACCGAGATCTTGGCTGAGTTACGTATGGTAGATGCCAAAGGTTCCATGGCCAGAAAGAAGAGGAGAGGGGAGAGGGGGCAGCCCTGGCATGTCCCTCTACGGATCAGCAAGGGATCCGATAAGAAGCCCCCACACTTGGCCTGCACAGTAGGATTGTCGTATAGCAATCGTACCTTGGCGATTAATTGATCGCCCAAGCCAAAGCGCTCCATTACCTTAAAAAGATAGTTCCATTCGATGCAATCGAACACCTTTTCTGCGTCAAGTGAAAGCGCCAACGCATTGGTCTGGAGATCTTTGGCTGACCAGAGCCTGTGGGCTAAGGTTCGTAAGTGGTTTCTGGAGGAGCGGCCAGTTGCGTACAATGTATCAGGGAGGGGAGGACTTTACATGCACGGGAAGAAAGAACACTGGCCAGGAGTTTGATATCGCAGTTCAATAAGGAGATGGGATGGTTGCTACCACACAGTAGGTGGTCTTTCCCAGGTTTAGGCAGGACGGCAATCACTGCCCTATTAGAAAGGGGGCCCAAGGAGGACGTTCGTTCCGTCTCTTGAAATGCAGTCTGTAGCGTGTCAACTATCTCCTCTCCTGCCCATCTATAGAACTCTGCTGGGAAACCGTCTTCTCTGGGGGCTTTATGGTAGGGTTATTTAGATATTGCTAGCAAGATTTCCTCTCTGCTGATTTCCCCGTCTAGGAGCTCCCTGCCCTTGTCCAAGAGACGAGGAAGGTCTGCATACCTTAGGAAGGAGGTCAATTTATCCTCCTCGGCTGGTTCCCCTGGGGTGTAGAGAGAGGTATAGAACAAAGCAAATTAATTCATGATATCTTGAGGGCGAGTAAAGGTCACGCCTCCTGCTGATTGTATGGCAGGGATGGCCATGGTCGCCTCTCACTGTCGGAGCTGCGCCGCCAGCTGTCACCCCGCGTTTTCCGCCTGCTCATAATGCCCCCTTTCATCCTCTGCAGGGCATACTCTGCTTTGGAGGTGAACAGACTATTTAGGGCCATGCGGGCCTGTTCCAAGAACCTACAGTGCTGTAGGGCAGGGTGGGCAGAGAAAAGGCAGGTAAAGGACATGATGTCCCTTTCCAGTTTCTTCTGACGGGTACCTGCTTGTCTATTGCCCTGTGCTGCATCCCTCATAAGTTGACCTTTGATGGTGGCCTTCAGGGCAGCCCAGAGAGTCCTACGCGAGTCCACGGACCCTTGATTTTCAGAGAGGTAGTCCTTGAGGTGCGCCTTCAATTGAGATTTGCCTTTGGGGGTCCGATGGCGCTGAATGTTCATGCGCCAGGGCTTACCGCCAGGTCTAGCCAGCCTTACCTTCAGTGACATAAGAACCAGGGAGTGGTCGAAAGGTGCCACCTCTAGTATTTGACAGTCTCGAATAAGCAGTACCGTCCTTTGGGAGACAAGGAAGTAGTCCAGCCGGTAGAGCGTGCCATGTACTGGAGAGGTAAAAGTAAGTTCTGTGTCTGTCGGGTGGATAAAGCACCAGTGGTCCACCAGACCATTGACCGCCAACACCTCGTCCATCAGAGCCCTGTCCACAGCACTGCTCTTGTCAAGGGGTCCAGTTCTATCCAGAATTGGATTCCTTACAAAGTTCCAGTCTCCCCCGATGAGGTATTGTGAGGCAACTATTTCCACTAGAAGGCGGTTAAACTGGAGGAGAAACTACTTTTTTGCTCCCGTCGGAGCGTAAACCGACCCCACACAGATACAACCAATGAAGAGAGTGGTTCATGCTGGCGGTAGCGTAACTAGTTAGCATGGAGGAGTCTCGTTCGTTATCAGAATTAACCAGGCAAATTGCTCCATCAACTAGGAACGGCCAATGGAAAGGATTGACAGATTGATAGCTCTTTCTTGATTTTGTGGGTGGTGGTGCATGGCAGTTCTTAGTTGGTGGAGCGATTTGTCTGGTGACGTGTAGTTCCTATAAAACCTATCAGGATCTGCGCATTCGGACAGCATACACTGTAGGATTTGTATCAGACTGATTCTGAACACCCCCACCGGGCATGTTGGCCTTTTTGTACCAACTAGCTCACAGTGCCATTAGAAACTCCTCTTACCAAGGAGAGAATAGTTCTTGGCAACTATTGAACATGACAACCCTGATCCCTCAGGACCGTGGAAACAATATACTACTTTTCGCTCAGTCACTCGTGCTTACTTAGTCTGTCTTAGAGAGATACACAGAATAAACAGGCTGGGCGTTTTCAATAAGTATTTATTTAACAGTTGTTATTCTGGTGTAAGATAGATGAGCTGCAACAAACGTTAGACAGTAGCAGATATATAGGATTAGAAGCACTATGAAAGTAAACGGATGGTAAAGCTCTACCGTCTTGCAGTAATCATGAATACATACAATTACATAAAATACATGATAATAAAAAGATGCGTACTCCTACGATGTCTCCCTAACTAGATGTACTTAAGTGCACCTAGCATGTGTGTAGGTGTTAAGCAAAGAATTCCTCTAGGATAAAGTCAACCCCATTACCTGAAGTGAGAGACTGTGGGACCCCGTCTTGGTCTCGAGTTGGACACCCCGAAAGGGATGTTAGACCACTGAGAGCTGGAGTGTCTGCATGCAGGAACCTCAGCGTCTCTGGTCAGTGTGTGGGCCGGGAAGTCTTGATCTCCTCTGGCTATCTTAGCAAGATGTGATGTATATATACCCATAGGTCTCACCAGGGGTCCTACCTCGCTGTATTACTGTGTCGGACTAAGGATGGCGAAGGGCATGAACTTTATACATAGATATTATACAGGAGATGGCAGTCCTGCTGTGCTTCCAAGGATCCTCATGCATAATGTATGAGATTTCGAACTAGGGAAACCCGCGTCATGAATCCAGTGCCGTATCTAGGTAAAAGGTCAGTCCCTGTAAACCGTTATAAGTGTAATGTAGGAAAGAATATAGGCGAAGGGTTATGAAGTTACCTAGGCCTATATTATGTTACCTATATGGAATATAACACCCACTCCTCTTCCGAATGGACAACATAGTCAAATTCTCAATGTACTACTAGGTTGACCAGACACTGGTACGCTAATAAGTTTAAAAAAAATTGTTTTCGTTTAAAAATAATTAAAACGTTCTAAAAAATCTTTAAAAAGTTCAAAAAAGGAAATTGTCACTCAAGTCATAGCTCGAATGTGTCCGTAGGTACAGTTCGAACTACTACAAGCATTTGAAAGCCATGCATGCTTAAAAGAATGTCAATTTTGTTAAGGAGTTCCAATTTTCAGTTTGTTATTCAAAAGTCGAATTTCTCCCAGCACACGACAGGCCAAATGAGTCAAATGTTTATGTGTCCTGGCCAGTAGAAGCAACATTTTCGTTGCCTGCCTCCGCAGATGACGAAACCTGTAACACCTTGCAGATTATGTTAAGTGAGCTCAGATGATCTTTCGTACTGTCCACAGCTGATGCTGGGGCAGCCTGTGCACCGTCCAAGGTCTGGGTGTCAGAGGAGGAGCCGATGTCCATACCAACAGGAGCCAATACCACCTGTGGTGGCTCTAGGAATGCCACCATCAACATTGGGATACCCTGGGGACACTGCAGAACATGGGCCGTTATCGGGTCCAGTAAAGCATCAACGTCCGGTCGCGCACATGATAGGAGTGTCAGACAGAGATCCAACACGCATTCTTCTCCGCAAAATTGGCATCGGAGGACAGGTAAGATGCAGTCCATCCAGACTGGTCTAAATGACAAGAACCAAGATGCACTTAGTTCTCTTAGGCGAGGTGTGCCAAGATGTTGTACCATGCGATCACAGTATTTTCGCTCCAGGAGTACTGTTTCCATCTCCTTGGTGACTGGGACGTCCATTGCGTAGCAGAAACATTACGATCAGGATACCTGCTATTAGAAACAGGATCAGCGGAAGTCCTCCAAAAATGCTTCCAAATACGGAGTGTATAATGTTTGGTATAACTCCAAGGACCATCTGAAAGTTGCTTAATAGTCCAGAACCTATGGTCTTAGATAGGTGGATGATGCCTGTCGTTTCGGACATGTTAAAGATACGATTTACCATTTCTGCGAAATTGTAGGGGCAATTCGTACGTATGCCGGGTCTGGTGGCTCAGTGGACTAATGCATCCACTGCAGGGGCCTGTGTTCAACCTCATGGTCACAGGTTCGAATCCCGGCGGGTCCACTCAGCCTTTCATCCATTTGAGGTCGATAAAATGAGTACCATTAAGTTGGGTAACAATAAACATCTGTTATTCAGCGCCAAGATGCCCCGCTGCTGGGGTGAATGTGCGCTTTACAAATACACTTGTTATGTTATGTGATGTTATGAGCGCCTGTATCTCTGCTGAAGACCTTGAGATCTGGAGGTCAAAAGTCTCTCGAGCAGAGGTTAAGGGCGCAGACTTCTGTAAAAGCATGGCTTTCATTCTGCTCAAAGCATCAAACTGTATTAATGAAACATTTAGCGAAGGCCATAACAGCGCCACCCTGACTGTATGTGTTGGTGGAAACAATACTTGCATACAGCAGGTAACCCTGGAGTTCAGGGTTACCAGATATGCGATGCCCGGAAGCATCTCACAACAACCTTGATTGTTCAGCATCAAGTAACTCCCATTCGAAAGTAGCCCGAACACTGGAGTGATCATGGCAGCTGGGGCACCCCTCAAGTGACAGGATAAGTTCGCTACTGAACAGTTACATGCCCCATGCAGCATTATATCCTGACATATGAGTGATCCACTTAAAGTGTCTTCACAGTTTGTACTGCTCAAAAACACTTCTCTATACCCACTCCAGCATCGAAATCTGTATGGTAATTCCCAAGATTCCTTGATGAATTCCCTACCCATTTCTTCATGTCTGCCTGCCTGTTTTTGTTCAAGGCAATATTGAAATTGAAAAGTAGTGACCGGTAGAGTTATGTGGCCATGGATTAACCATTCTGTGGACGGTGATTCAGCCACTGTAAAGGTTAATCTATCCAGTTTCAATATGCAGCATTGTATATTTTGCACCCCTCTGTGCCATCTCTATCTGTTTTTCTGTTAGATGGTATGAAGAAAACAGAGATGTACTGTTGATGAAACTCCAAGGCACATAGCCTGCGTTCAAATATTGCAGCGTCCAGCTCAACAATATAATAGAACGCGATTGCCCGTGCTGTAATATGGACAAATCCTGTTCTAATATATCTATTGCAGATGATACAATGTTGCCCAGTGAATATATCCTGGAGGTTAGTGTAGTTAAACCATTGTCAACCACGGCTAGAGCTTTCTCTACGTTTATACGATCTCTTTCACGTAATCTCTCAGCGGCCTATTGTGATATTTTCCAGATTTCATTATAGACAGCTTAATAGAAACGTGTCTCGCGTGGCTTTCTAGGACCCAATAAAAAACCTGTATATCCACATCCTTTGTAAGTAAGGATAAGTGTTGTTTCACCTGTGATAGTGTCGAGGTTCTTAGCCAATCGAGGCATAATTTCCCAACACTCTATTATGTCACTACCCCTGGATGTTCTCTCTGTACATAGCATGGATCTGGCCTGTTGATATTAAAACTTTTGGTTTGACGCTTGAATCATTCCTGACATCTATTGGTGTCTGTGGGCCAAATCAACCATCCCTTCCAATCGGGGTCTGATCTATTGTATTGCATGATCTCATCTAACGTAATTCCTTCTTGTGATGTTATGTTACCCTCGGTGTGTGATGGTGTGGGCATCCAAGGTGTATTCAAGTCTTAGCTCTTGGCTATTCCAAGACAGGAAGTTTGTTGCACAGTTTCATTCAAAAACATGATTTGCTGAGGAATGAGGCATGCTCGAAATAGCGCTTCAGTTCCCAGGACCTGCCAGTCTCTAGTACCCGAGACATATTTTAAGTCTATATTGTCTTTCCATAAATTGAAACCCTGTTCAGACAACTGGGCAATAAAGGAAGCAGAATAAATCTGTTTGGTGTTGGTCAACATATTTTTTTGTGCTGGTGTTGGTGCAACCTTATAATATTATGAGACTGGGTCTGTCGTGTTGAACCCTGAAAAATATGGAAATTTCTGTGCAAATGTCTTTGAACTGCTCATCGGCGGTGTAGGGCAATGTTCCCATTGGTGGTAGGTAAAAACATTTCTGGGATTAGAAGATTTATGCAGAACATGATGACCATAATGTTGATAGCAATACATTGATTAAAAATCTGATGTGTCATCCAACATTTCATTATTGGAAAAAGGCAGCAGATTTTTCTAAATCAGACGAAATATTATTGACAGTTTCATAATCCGAATCATAGGAAAACGTACTGGAGGTAATGATATTACTCAATGATATTTCAAATAAATGTGGAATTCTTAAAAGTTCGGTCAGACCAAATAAATCGTAATCAACCTTGTCCCATACTATACCATCAGGTATAGGAACTGCTGTAATGTTCACTGATGACAAGTCTCTTTGTTCACAATGTGATGATAGGTGAGGCTTCAGAATCAGATTCACTTTTTATGCTGCAGTGCTTTTTCGAAGGTAAGTTCCATTTGTAAGCATGCTGAAAACAATTACTAAACCTATCCAGAAAAGAAAGAAAAGTATCCCGGTAATTACCCAGAGTACTACCCAAGGTGATACCAGGTAAGACTTTTTAAGTAAGTTCAGAAAGTCTTTAATTTGCTGGTTGCGTGTTTTTTGGGCTGGCATCGTTTCAGGTTCACTTGGATCCAATGAAACGGTATCAAAGTCGATGAAATAGCCAGATTCAGTTCTATCAATTTTCGGTATTTCCGCAGGTCTTGTGGAAACTGTATCCTGCTCTTGTTGAGGCATATTGATGTGTTTGGTCGAGTTGAAATTTGTCTTTCATTTTGATTTTGATTAATAACTTCAGTTTCGAGAGGAACGAGTTCCATGGATTATTGCGTAGTCCATCATTCCGTGCAGGGGACTCCTCAAACATGATGAGTCTTTCTGTTTGAACTTCTTGTATGGTAGCAAGAGGAGGGCGTTGTTTACTCATATTCAGTATTGGCCAAATAGTGTGGTTCGATTAAGTAGATTGAGACAAATCTTTTCTCCTTTTTTCCGACTAGAGGCAGTAGAAGTACAGTTATTGTTCCTTCAATGGCCAGGACTGGTACAGGCTTTCTGTATGATGTCCCAAACTCTTTTTTGTCTGCTATTTTCTCTCTGACCAGATCCCCAACTTTAGGGACCCTGACAGGTCTTGCCGTGACTGACTTGACTTCCCCAGTGACGGTCCGCTTTACCTGCACATTACTCTGTAGTGCCCTGGATTCATTCAGATCCTGTAAAACAGCCAAACGTGTATGGATGTCAAAAGGTTTTTCATCCGCCACTGTGCCTTAAGAATCAAGATCAGGTACCCACATTCTCGTCCAAAATAGGACCTCGAAAGGAGTGACACCCCCTAGAGAACTTCTTGGTATGTTATTCAATGCCCGTTGAACTCCATACAAATGTTTTACCCAACTCTCACCCAAGCCTAATACTCTAGCTGTTAAAGACTGCTTTAAGTCCCGGTTTTTCCCGTCCACTACCGAATTTCCCTCGGGATGGTATGGAGATTAGTACCGCAATGCTACATCCAAACCTCCATTGGCTTCCTTGTAAGCCTTAGAGCTAAAGGCGGGCCACGATCAGAATGTAATGTGCTAATTGCATATGTCCCTATAAAGACTCACAAATCTTTTATAACAGTTTGAGCATCAGCCAAGCGCTGGGGCCACACCCATAGGAATCTAGAGCAGGAATCCACTGCAACCATGATATACTTGTAAGCCCCATCTGATTGTAGAAGGCCGCAGTGGTCCAAATAAACACACGCAAGTGGCTTGTCTGATATTAGCAATGGTGTTTGCGCTGGACCTGTTACGGTGGAGCCTTTCATCTGCTGACAGATGTCGCATTTCCAGACATAGGCCCACATGCATCAAAAAATGTGTTTGCGATTCCTTAATAGCGAAAAATAAGGAATCGCTTTTACGGAATCGCAAAACCGAATGCAGCAAAGAAATCGGTAAATATTTGCAATTCGGTAAAAATCGCAAATATCATTACCGATTCCCTGTTTACCAAATCTGTAATTGTGAATTCCCTATTACAGAATCGGAAATTGCGAATTACCCATATTGCTGCATTGCGATGACATCACAACCAGGAAGTGCTTCACTGATTCCACACACTTGTACACAGGGAGAGGAGGAGGAAGACTTGCGGAGCACACCCTGGAGGAACTGTGTTTGAACAGGAGCTGTGAGAAAAACACACCATGGCCACTGAAAAAGCACAAAGAAAAGGAGAAGGCAGGAAGAGAAAGATCAAGTTCAGTGACAGGGAACTTGAAATCCTCACTGAGGAAGTTGTCCAGAGAC
Organism: Calotriton arnoldi; assembly: GCA_963921515.1. Lineage (NCBI taxonomy): Eukaryota > Metazoa > Chordata > Amphibia > Caudata > Salamandridae > Calotriton > Calotriton arnoldi. The sequence goes on along the minus strand of CAWUFW010008603.1, from coordinate 680,186 downwards.
ATGACCAGCTGTTTGGGAAACAATCCCTTAATGTTGCAGAGTCAGTGAAGAGGAAGATTTGGCTTGGGATACAAGCCAAGATAAATGCTGTGGGGGTGACACATCGTGACATACCTAACCTGCAGAAGAGATGGTATGACCTGCGCAGCCGAGCAAAAGAGAGGGTGGCAGACAGGCTAGCCGCAGCCAAAAAAACAGGAGGGGGACCATCTAGCAAGCGTCCAAACACCCCACTCGAGGACATGGTGGAATCCACTTTGCAACCAGAGGCAGTTGTTGGTGTGACACAGATCGACACCTCAGGACATGCGGGCACCTCCCAAGGTAAGAGCACAGCTAAACATGTTTGTATGTCAAATTTAATCACAAACTGACACAAATGCATACCCTGCGTAGTGTAGCACACCTGAGTCCAGTCCACCTTTTACTTGCAACACCCTAATGCATTGTGGGAGTTGTATGCAGAAAATGTAAGGGCAAGGCATGGAGGGACTAACACAGCTCTAGTGCAGCAGAGTACAGCAAGGAAGTGACAACAGTAGACTTTTTACATTACAGAAGTAGATTTTATATAACTGCGCAGGCGCAATGTTACAAACAAGTGCAAACAAAAACTAACTGAACTTGCACTGTTCCAATCACAGATGCAGCACAGGACAGTGACGTGGCTGACGACCACGAGTCCGAGGGACACATGGAACAGCATGATGAGGGACAAGAAATGCCAGCATCCTCACCCATACCTGCTCCCACTCACCGCAGGAGAAGAGTACAACCACTCCCTGATTTGGAGAGTGATGAGGACAGCCAGACAGGAGCCCACACACAGCAGGCTGCACATACACCACCATCACCACAACCAGAGCCAACAATGCGGTGCCGTTCCGTGCAGTTCCGCAGGCGAAGGCCCAGGGCAATCCTCACGTCTGCTGAGGACGATGGTGAAACCACCACAAGTGTTCTAGAGTCGAGGATGCTGAGGGTCCAGCACCTGCAAGGGAGGAATATCTGTATCATGCAGGGCCAACTGGGAACAATGTCAAGACACATGGGTGGTATTCATGACTGCCTGAGGGAGCTAACTACTGCAGTAGTTGAAGGGCGCAGGGTGAACAGTGAGAAACTGGACCATGTTGCGACTGCCATTGAAGATAAGTGTAGGGTCATCCAGGCTGAGCATGTCTCAAATGGCAGGAGGCATCAGACTTCAATGGGACGCATGCAAAGTTACACGAGGGCCATAAATAGGCTGAGTCATACTACAGCTCAGCTTTCAAGGCGGTAAGTCAGCATGCAGGTGGAGATGACCCACTGCTGCGGGGATGTGGCCAGGGGCCTCATCCAGGTCACCACTGCTGTGGAAGGACTACAGACTGCAGCAGCTAGTGGAAGCCTCATGTGTGCAGGGGGAGACAGTGAGGAGGGCTCCAGCCTGAGCAGCCAACTGGTACCTGTGTCACATGGCAGGAGGCGCAGTACCAGGAGTCAAGCCGGCACAGAGGGGTCAATGACGGGGGTAGCAGAGCCTACTGACAGGGCCACAGGAGTACGTGGCAGGAGGAAGTAGACAATTGGACATGTACCAATCTGGTGACTTAACCAGAAATATGTATCCTGTCCACACTGATGTTGTAGTGTCAAGACAATGACATTTGATTGTCTGCACCCACACTGCACTTGTCTGACAATGGTATGTGTGCATCAACACAACTACCCACCTAACAAAATAAACCTTTACGCAAATACTGTGTTGTGTCGTGATTACTCACCTTAGAAGTAATGTTGCATGATTTCTGCCCGTCTCCGTCTCCTCTCTGCTGCATTTGGACTGCATGCTGCTTGGTGTGGTTGTCTTGGCTGGATGTCTAGTTCTGGCTCGCTATCAGAGTATTCCAGGGGAATGCCCATATTAGTGGCAACGTTGTGCAACATAGCACATGTAGCAACAATTTTACAGCATGTCTCCGGCCTATATTTTAAAGCCGCATCGGTTTTGTGGCGGATGCGAAACCTGGATTTGAGCACACCAAATGTCCTCTCAATCACATTGCGTGTCGCAATGTGTGCATGGTTGTATCGCTGCTCCTTTTGTGTCGTAGGAGATAGGGAGTGAGGATGAAAGACCTCACAGCGTATGCACTATCACCTACAGGATGTGAAAAATAGATATACATTAGTTACTGCTATGTTTCACCATGGCGGACAGGTGTGCCATACAGTATTACATCTGTTTACCCAGCAAATATTCTTCTCCAAATTCACCCGCTAGCAGACGTCTGTGTATGCCACTATGCCGGAAGATGTAGGAGTCATGTGCACTGCCAGGGTAACTTGCCACTATGTCTGTGATTCTTGTTTTTGAATTGCAGATTACTTGAATGTTCAGTGAATGGTATGATTTCCGGTTCAGGTAGATATGCTCATTCACTGAGGGGGGACATATGGGTACATGCGTCCCGTCAATGCAACCAATGACATGTGGAAATTGTGCAACCTGATAAAAATCTAATTTAGTTTGCAGCAATTCCTGTGGTGTTGTGGGGAACCTAATGTGGTGGTGTTTCCTCTGCAACATGGCATTTAGGAAAGCGTTGAAAAAGCACGATAGGGCACTTTGAGAGACACCTCCAGCTGCTGCAATTACGCCCTGGAAGGTCCCTGAAGCTAGGAGATGCAGAGAGCATAGGACCTGCACATGGGTGGGGATGGCATGTGTCCTGCGAGTCTGACGCTGCAGTATTGGGTCTAACTCAGCAATGAGATCTAAGATTGTGGCAGCATTCAGCCTATATTTATCATAAATCTCTTCCTCCGTCTGCCCAAGCAAAGTGACGCGCAAATTAGCTTGATGCATGTGGGCCATAGTCCTTAGTCTGCTTTGTTAATCCTGGCCACCAATAACGTTGTTTCAGTGAGGAAACAGTTGTCGTAACTCCTGCGTGTCCAGAATCTGTACCCTCGTGTGCTGCTAATATTAAACCTAACCTGCGATCCATATTTGGTATTACTCTATCCCCCACTCCAGGAATCTGAGCAAATGGAAAGTTATTTGCATCTAACTTGTAGGAGTACTTGAGTGGAAATCTTTTCGGTAGGGCTGTTTTATTGCGTGTAGCAAAAATTGCAACCATAATCTCACTGTCTATCCTCATTTTTGAATGGGTTGTTGCAGCTACGGAAGCCGTGCGTACAGCCCCCTTTGCGGCTTCGTCAGCCAATGAATTTCCTTCAACGTGAACGCCATCACGTTGATGACTCAGTGTGTGTATCACGTGAGCCCTTGGTAGTTTGTTTTTCAACTCTACTACCTGTTCCCATATCGTTTTGAGCTTAATTGTGCCATCTTTTGCATCTTTGAACCCATTTTGTCCCCAGTGGTGTAAGTATTCATTGTATGACTGTACACAGTAAAAGGAATCACACACAATTAGTGTGGGGAATTCTCGATCCGTATTTACCAGTGCCAGTATCGGAGCTTTTAATTCTGCCAGCTGTGCCGCGCAGTCTCCTAGAGACTGGGTTTTTGTACAACTTGGATTAAACTTTCCATCCTGCATGCAACCTTTAACGATTGCTCATGCAGCGCTGAATTTTTGTTTACTCCCAATGGCCGGCTGAGCAGATCCGTCAGTGTAAATTATATATTCATACTGATCTAGAGGCAATATTTCATTAGGGAGAGGATTTTCTTGTTCGTATTGCAGGAATGCTTGAGTTTTTAAACTTGGGTCGTACCTTTATTCTACATCTGTTGCAGTAAGAGAATTAGCCCATTGTATCCATCTCGGATGTAAAGCTTTAGCGTTCGGAACACTAGCCTTTGTAGCAGCCTCTAAGGCCGGTACTGGTGTTATGACTATTATTCGCTTTCCCTGAGCCAGTGTTTTTCTCTTACTTCAGCAGTCTGTACTGCTCTAAGAATCTTTTCTGTTGATGTAAAGTGCATCTCAGCATTTGTGTACAAATGTGATTTGTATGCTATTGGTACTGTTTCACCTTCATTATATGTTAGGTAGGTGTATCCTGATTGACCCACAACTATACAGATCACTAAGTTGCGTACATTTACACGTGTCTGTAAGTGTTTTGAAGCTATCATATCAGCTTGTAAGGAACGAAGAATAGCTGTGTGTTTCTGTGTCCATTGTCTGACTGAAAAGTCAGGTCTTATCAAATCGTAGAAAGGTTTAACTCTTTCTGCATAATCCGAAATGTATGTTCTGCCAAAGTTCAGGAATCCCAGTATTGATAGTAATTTTTTTTATGATTTCTGAGGTTGTAGCAGTGCACATTTTTCTAAAAAGTTAGCTGCTAAGCTTTTCCCTTCACTTGAAAGCTCATATCCCAGAAAAAGGACATTGAGGTGGGCTATCTCTGATTTTATTTAATTAAATTTGTAGCCCTCAGAGGAAAATCCTAATATTATGGTTTTTACACTATTCAAGTGTTCATCCAGGTCATCATCCGTTAGATAAATATCATCCACATAGGACAATACCTCTCATCCAGATTTTGAAGAAATTCAGTTACTCTGGCCGAAAATAACCCCGGGCTGTTCTTATACCCCTGGGGGAGTCTGCAAAAGTGTTGCTGAGAGCCTAACGCGGAGAATGCTGTTAAATACCTGCTTTCAGGCGCTAAATTTTGGCAAACAAATCCATTTAAGATATCTAGTGTAGTTTTGTATTTTTTCCGCACACTGTTATTCATTAGTGCGGCTCTGTGTGCATTTTGTACTGCAAATGTCTTTGTGCAAGTTGCTTGATGCCTGTAATCTAAAACTAAACGATATGAGTTGTCATGTTTCATTTCGGAAAACAAAGGATTATTCATTTAAGAGGTGCAAGTTTCAATCACCCCTTGTTATTCAAGTTGATTTAAGATCTCCCTGACCTGTTTACTAGCTTCTTGCTTTATTGGATACTGCCTCTGTGGACTCGGAGTATTTTTTAATGGAAATATGTGGTGGCTTGAATCCTCATCCCACCCAACATGGGGGCCTATTACGATGGTGGGCGGAGACACGACCGCGGTGCCGGCGGTGGCGTTAAATGCCATTTACCGCACGCCGGCAGCGGTCCTCACGCCCGCCATATTAGCATGTCTAGACAGAGCCCATTTCCCGTCCGCTGCGGTGTGATGCCGACCGCCATCAAAGTGCGCCCGCCACCGCGGCGGTGTGAGCCAATGAGCACTCACCGCCGTGCGGAATGACGTCCCGTCCGCAGAACAAATCACGATGCCGGAAACAGGGCAGCACACCGCGGCTGAGCAACCGCATAGCCAGAAACGGCGGAGACACCACAGCGGAGCAAGAAAATAGACACCCGGCCCACACCGCGATGGATCCAGCTCTACACGCCTTTCCAGTGCTGTATATGATACACCACCTGCAAGTCATTGACCGGCGCGGACGCCGCCGCAGGTACGTACACACACAACTGTGCATGCAACACAATACACAAGTCAAGGGTTTGAAAACGGTGCATGTCCACACCAGACACCCCTGTGGGGACAGGCACACAGCCATCACTGCATCCACACATGTCACACCTGTCACAAAAGCACCTCGCCACATCCTGGTCACCCATGTTCCGCGATCATGAACAAATGTTCCGGTGTCGTCACCGCCGCGGTCAGTGTGCAGGAAAACATGCACACAACGCAGAGGCCAGTGCCAGCGCCAGCCATGGCCACTGTACAAACAACACAAAACCACTACTCAAAACACAACACACTAGCCCTCTCCCTGAAGGGACATATCATGTGCCTTCCATGTGCCACTCCTGCACAACAACAACACAGGTGAATACACACCCTGCCCCACATCCCTAACAACTGCAGAGATAGCCACAGCAGGAGTTGTTGCACAGGAACACATACCACAGAAGGCCAGGCCCCAGCCAACACACACACCACAACACCACACACATGCCAAGAACACTGAGCCCCAGCACAAAATGTACACACACACACACATATTGATGATCAAACAATTCACTGCACACGCAGCCTACCAACTTACACAGACACACCCTTCCCTGCCTCACAGCCACATACACAGACCACATGCTAGCAGCAATGGAGGACAACATACATGAAAGCTAAAGTGATGTGCCCACAAATGGAAGGACAAGGACACAACTATCAAGCATGTGTACATCACATGCAAGACAACAGACATCTGAGAACACCCACAGCCCATCAAATCACACATGGCTGCCACAGTGAGTCAACCCAAAACACAAGCACCTCAATTCAACAACTCAGGGAGATGGCAAGGCCACCCATGTTAAGGCACAGGGATGAGAGGAAGGCCATGAAGTCAAATACTGAACAGACACACATAGGTATGCAATTACCTGACAAGAGCATCTCTGCACCACAACAACAGGCCCCATTCACACACTCCATGATTGAGAAGCACAAGTAGGATACGTCACACATCCCCCTCTCACATCAGCAGCACACAACACTCCCATGTGCACCAAATCACAATTGCAGGGCACAACAAGTACACATTCACGCACACCACTCCAGGGTGACACATGGGTGTAGTTGACAATGCAGGTGCACACACATCAACAGTCACCACAAAGTCACCCCCTTCACACCACACACTTCTCCACCACCAAAGTGTACACTTTGGAAGTAAGGCATGGGACCAGGATTACTGACCACCACAAGAGGACCGTACACATACACTGCTGGGCACACAGTAAGTAAGCTCATACAGACACCATGACCAGTGCCAACCTGTATGAAAGCCTGTGCATAAACTCCCACCCTGTGCTGACATTGCCTCCAAACATGACATGTCTACACCATAGACAACATGGACAAAGAAGGATGATGACAACAAGAAATTTTCAAAAACCACCTTCACTGCACCCACAAGTATAAGAGTCAGGAAGAATTGAAGTCCCTGTCACCCCTGCAAAAACATGGAAACGTGAGACAACCCATTGCCAATGTTGAAGTGCCATACTGAGCATGTGACACAGTAAACCATGCACACACAGAAACAGTTTTATTGAGAAATTACACTGACAGAACTGACAACAGGAACAACTGTCTTTATTCACACTTGTGCATAGATAGACAACAAATGTGGGCAACTGCATGGCCAGTGGCCACTACAATGTACAGAGTAGTTACATCAGAAGCTGCACAGGCAGGGGGCAAACAGTAGTGATCAACAAGGCAAGTACAATGTGCAGAGTAGTTACATCAGAAGCTGCACAGCGAATGTGTGCGAATATACCATGCCATGCTCAGCAACAGAGTCATGGGGATAACAATGGGCATCACAGACACTGCTGTGGACAGACAGGTGTGTGAGGGTGACTACCACTCAGATGTGGCTGTCTGTCAGACTTGGAGGTGACTGTGTGTCGCAGTCAGTAGGAGGACTGCCCCGGGAGTGTGAGGAACATCTGTGGAAGAGACATCTCTGGCTTGGGAAGCTGGAGGGCTGCTTGGACCAGGTGGGGTGGTGGCACGGGGAGGTGGACTGATGCTGTGGTGAGACACAGTGTGTGCAGGAGATTGTGGAGGGGTGCCTTTCCACTTTTTGGGGATCCTGAAAGGCTTCCCTGTCTGGGGACTAATGGGAACTGGTGTGGACACAACAGGTAACCCCACCACCAAACCTGCTCCTGGTGCTGACTCTGGGCTCCCCTTTGGGGACATGCTGGATCCAGCTGTGCGCTTCCCTGGGGCTTGCCTCCGCCCTTCCAAACCCTGTCTACTATGTTTAGCCCCTACAGTGCCCCCTTGTGCCTGCTTCACAGGGCTCGGGATGGGAGTGGAGGTTGTGGGTGGATCAGCCATAGGGCCCTCATCCAGTGTAAGCCTTGCAGGTAACACCTCCTCAGTGGGCAGGGAAACTGTCTTCTTTGCTTTGCGAGCGGTCCTTGGGACAGGAGAGTCCTTGGCGGGGGATGACGCTGAGGCCTGTGACCCTGAGGCCTGTTTTTTGCCCCTCTGGCCCTTGGTGTCGCCTGACGGGCTTTTATCTCTGTGCTCTGGGGTGGTCTTAGTTTTCTGTGGGGATGGTGTCTGCGGCCTGAACCGTTTGGGCTGTTGCTGCTGCTGTGTGCTGCGTGTGCTGTATCTGGACTTTGGGGTCTGTTGAGCATTGCCACTGTCGTCAGAGGTGCACACTGACAGGACGGTGGACAAAGGGACAGGAGCTGCTCCCTGAGAATGTGCCTGTTGCAGGGCTGCCGTCACTGTTGAGGACAATGACTGCACAGTCCGGTGTAGCCCACCCACATCCGAATGTATGCCCTCCATGAAAGCTATCACCTGGCCCAACTTTTTATCGTGGTCTAGGAAGGCATTGAGGAGAGCTGTCTGCCCCACACACAGCTGGCGCAATAGCTCTACTGACTCAGCACTGAGGGCTGCAGGGCTGACATGGGCCGGGGCAGCAGTGCCTGGGGTGAAGGACACTCTTCCCTTTCGACTTGTGCGAACACGGGCAGCACCAGTGGAAGTAGATGGGAGGCTGGGCACTGGACGCTGTGTGGCGGAAGAGGAGGCAGAGTCCCCGTTCCCTGTGCCCCACAACATGGATGCGTCACCGCTGGCGTCAGATGACGTAGAGCTTTGCGTCTCGGGTTGTGATTCCTCCAGCAGACTCCTGTCCCCCTCCTTGGCGCTGGTCACATCTGTGTCACTCTGCTCCGGTGCGGCTGTTGCACTGGATGCCTCACCGCTGGTGTCCGTCCCCTGTCCCTCAACGCACACGGGAGATGCTACATGGGAGAGAGATGTAGTGTTAGTGGAGTGGCACAAACTGAAGTAACATGTGCAAGTAAATAACCATTCAAGAAGATGTGTTATCCGCGTTGCACATCACCCTGACTAAATATACATTGCCACCTCAATTATCAACCCAACAGTGCATGTAAAGAACAAATCCAGCCATAAGTGATCCCGGTGACTCACACAGCACACCATCCTGCCTGTGGCCCACTTCAGACACAAGCACAAAAATCTCTCTGACCACACAGGGTGCCGAGGATGGCAAGGATGAACACCACAACATGGTGTCAATTACGTACATGGATGGAGCAGTAGGGGAGCACACACACACAGACCACAACATAGTAGCCCACAATGGCCATTAGCGCATGCCAGCTACCATGTTGCTTGCACGGGCACAAGTACTGTAGCACATTGTCCTCAGAAGTTGTAGCAGCTGAAATCTGCTGTCAGGCATTGCATGCATTTATAGAAACACACTCAGATTAGGCACACTGCCGTCAACATCAACATGAATTCACACAGTACCCCACTGCACAAGGTACCTGAATGCCACAACTTTGAATGCAATGGCAATGCACATTGCGCAGATCACATCAGTGAGTACAGGTGGGACAAATGCATGTCAGATGCACCCAGCACAGACGCCACTTACAATCCACTGCATCACACTACCAACTTCACATAGCTCAGAGTTTGTCGAATCTGTGGACACATGCAGCCACTCCCTGCCAAAGCCACCCGTCAACAAATACTCACCCCTAGCTTGCTGCTGATGCTCCTTCAATTGTGCATCCAACTCAGGCTGTGTTACGGCCAAGATGCGGGCCATTAGTGGTGTCATGCTGCGGCGGGCCAACCTGCTGCTCCGAGGGAGCAGCCCCAGCGTCATCTCGGCCACGTTCTTGCTCAGCCGGCAGATGTCGTCCCACCTTTTATGACAGTGGCTGTGCCGTCAGTTTGCCACACCCAGATCACGCACCTTGGAGGCAATGGCCCTCCACACGGCTTTACGCTGGTGGACTTTCAGCTGCAGGCATGGGAGACAAGAGGGGTAATACATCAGTTACACAGTGTATACTACCAAAATCTCTCAATACAGTGGCACGATACTCACTCATACCAAATCAACAGATATGTGTAACAGAGCCAAGAATGCATGGCACATGGTACAACGGCATTGGAGAACCACACGTGAATCCATAAAGGTGGGAGGGTGGACACAGTACCTCTACATCCCATTCACATGCAGGATGCCAGCACATCAAGCAATGTGTAGTCTGCCCACATCTACTGTCCGCTGTTAGCTAGAGCAACACATAGATCAGATAGCAACACATGGTTGTTGGTGGACTCACTGTGTCCAACACTTCGCAGCCCCCAATGTCCTAGCCCTGTGAATGGCTCACTGTGTCATGGAGCTCACATACAGTGACATCAACTCTCATACACACACCCTTGTCACAAGGCTTGTCGTGTGCAATCTACAGGGCTGAGATGGCTCTTTGATGAAGATGTGTGAACAAAAGACACATGGAACACACTGTACATGCAGTGATGTGTACTTGTGGGATTGGGCGGCGACTGTGCAGGCCAGGTGGGCTGACACTGAGAGGGACATTTGGGACCCACACAGCCATTCACACAAGCAATCACTGGCCTGACTCCTGCATTACCAATTTGCTGCTTCACTGTATGGCTGACAGGACAATACATGTCCCTCAAATCTGGATGGGCATGCAGGGAAACGTGTGAAAGAGGCTACACAGCCCTTCCCCCTGGAGAAAACATGCTAGGCAGTGCATGTCAGAGCCCCACACTCACTGACACATACTGCAGCACCTCCACCTCACGTGTGCCCCCCCTGCACTCTCACTCACACTGTTGGAGACTTACCACGATATTAGGGGCACCATAGAGCCTTGGGTACTGTGCAAGCACCCCGTCCACCAGGACCTCCAGCTCCTCGCTGGTGAAGGGACTGGCCCGGATCTTCTGTGTCCTCGACATCACTGTGGACAGGTGGCAGCAGCAGCACGTGGAGTTCAGGGGTGGCAGGCAGCAGTCCCTGGAGACAGCAGCAGCAGGTGGAGGGTGGCAGGCAGCAGTCCCTGGAGGCAGCAGGTGGAGGGTGGCAGGCAGCAGTCCCTGGAGGCAGCAGCAGCAGGTGGAGGGTGGCAGGCAGCAGTCCCTGGAGGCAGCAGCAGCAGGTGGAGGGTGGCAGGCAGCAGTCCCTGGAGGCAGCAGCAGCAGGTGAGGGGTGTCAGGCAGCAATGCCTGGTAGCAGTGGAAATGTGGGGCACCCTCCCACACATATATAGGCCCCTGGGGCTGTGTCAGTGGTCCCACGCCGCTGCAATTGGTGTGCCAGGTCTGCTATTTTTAAAATCATCCAATGTCCGCCTCCGCGGTGGCGGTGCACGCCTACCGCGATTTTCAAAGCCATATGAAGCAACCGCTACTGTGCGTCCCATTGGCTGCAAGGGCATGGACCATCTTTTGAATGCTTCCAATGACCGGCTCCGCGGTTGCGGAACACGCCTACCGCTATTTTCAAAATTGCATCAGGCTACCGCGAGGGTGCTTCCCATTGGCTGCCAGGGCATGGTCCATGGCGGTGACAGTCCGCAGGGGCCAGGCAGTAGGCACCGCCATATGGGTGCCATACAGTGCCTGTAGTGACCGTGAGCTGGGTAGCGGTGCATGCCAACCGCCATTTACAGATGTAGATATGGCTGAGACTACCGCGATCGTGTCTGGTGTATTGGCGGTGACAGTCCGCAGAGGCCAGGCGGTAGGCACCGCCAGATGGGTGCCATACAGTGCCTGTAGTGACCGTGAGCTGGGTAGCGGTGCATGCCAACCACCATTTACAGATGTAGATATGGCTGAGACTACCGCGATCGTGTCTGGTGTATTGGCGGTGACAGTCCGCAGGGGCCAGGCGGTAGGCACCGCCAGATGGGTGCCATACAGTGCCTGTAGTGACCGTCAGTGGACTTGCGGAGCAGGTTTGCTGCACATATGGAGTCATCCAGCTCTATCCATAGCCCAACATGAACAGTGCCCAGTGTCTCCAACATTGAAGGACCCTCATGAGGCCAACATTACAAATGGGACATTTAACTCCATGTCACCTACACATGCCATATATGTGTATGTGATAAATTGCATTGACACATACACACACACATGTCACATGTGATGTGTAAGGGCATGTAGACTGTACAGTTTTTGTGTTGCATAGCATATGTAGATAATAGTCAATGTGTGTAGGTGCAATGTAACGCACAATGCTGTCCCATTGTGTGAACTAGGGGCATCATTGACTGTCACATTGTCTACTGCACATGCACACACGTGTTCACCATGCTCAGCCTGTGGTCAGTGTGTACTTGAAGTGTGCCATATGCAACCTGTGTTGGGAGGTGTATCATGGACAGCAGCACGGTGTGCTAGGGTAGTATTGTAGTTTGACACATATGCTGGGGGTAATACTCACAGGTGTGCGCACACATGTGGTGCCATATCCCACTGTGCATGCCAAAGAGCAGGTGTGCACAGATCATTGCTGCGGGTAAGGGGACAAGAGTACGAGTGGTGTGCCTGATGTGTACCGACTTGTGCAGTGCTCTATTGGTTGATGGTGCAGTCTGTAACATTTGGCAATGTGTCTGTAGAAATGTGAAATGTCCTGTACATCTCATGGTGTGTATCATTGACATATGTGCACTTTCATCTGACCTAGGAGGAGGCCCAATATCCATCGTCCATTCACAGTGCTGGCTGACATGGAGAATGAAGAGATCATCCGCAAATTCAGGCTGGATAGAGTTTCCCTACAAAACCTATGTGCCATGTTGGAGCCCCACCTGCAACCACGTCGCACATATCCAACAGCTTTCACTGCGACTTCAAAGGTGATGGAGTGTCTGCATTTCTTTGCGACAGGCTCAATCCAGCACACGGTAGCAAGCGCAGGTGGGATGTCACAACCGATGTTCAGCATGGTGCTGAGGGATGTACTGTCAGCTATGATGAACTACAAGGACAGATACATTCAACTCCCCAGGGGGCCAGAGTTGGTGGCTGTGAAGGGAGATTTTTATGGCCTTGGACACATCCCCCATGTTGTTGGTGCCATTGATTGCACACATGTTGGGCTTGTGCCACCACAGGCACGTGAGCAAGTTTACAGAAATCGGAAGCATTACCACTCGGTAAATGTTCAAGTGGTGTGCCGGGCGGACATGATCATCTCCCACGTGTGTGCCAGGTATCCCGGGTCAGCCCATGATTCGCACATCATGCGCAGCAGCATTGTCCCGCAGCTGATGGCCAATCTGCTTCCTGAGCGTGCATGGCTAGTGGGTGAGTATGCATAGTGGAGTAGCGTGGTGTGTGTGTGACATGCTGTCCTGTGGCATTGTGGAACATCAAGGTTAATCTGTGTTTCTCACACCCAGGTGACTCTGCATATCCTAACCGTCCATGGTTGCTGAGCCCACTGCGGAATCCTGTGACAGCAGCTGATGTGCGATATAATAATGCCCATGGGAGGACACGGCGTGTAATAGAGCGTACATTTGGTCTCCTAAAGTCACGATTTCGCTGCCTGGACCGTACCGGAGGTGCCCTGATGTACTCGCCAAGGAAGGTGTGTCAGATAGTCATGGCATGCTGCATGCTCCACAACCTGGCCATTCGCAAGGCAATACCCCTGATCCTGGATGATGATGAGCAGCCAAGGCCCCCGCCTGCAAACCAACCCGGGTCCAGTGACGAGGACAGTGGAGAGGAGGAAGGTGTCAACATGCGTCAACAGCTCATCAACTGCTTCTTCACTTGACGGTGAGTGACGATGTAGGAGGGACACATGGTCTGATGGTGTTGCAGTTGCTGTGAGGGTGTATGTGAGCTTGGTGACTGCAGCCTTGTGTTCACTCATTGCTGGTTGGCAATGTTTGTGGGATGGGGTAGTTTGACACAGATACAGGATGTCTCTATGGCGACTGTTGCTCTGTGTAATGGGTGAAGATTAGAGTACCTTGTTGACAAGTGTTGTGTGATGTGTGTGATGCCACACCAAAACAAGTGACTCTTGTTCTAATGTTTTTCCTAGGTCCCTTCAGCCTCTCCTTGCCTACCTACATTCCATTTCCCTGGGACATTTACATCACGGTGAAGGTTGCACATCCTGTATTAAAGACGGAGCAGACACAACAACATGTGTGTAAGGTGTATTTATTTACAATTGTGACATGTGAGGGTCGAGAAAATGTACATCGGGGGAAATTTGAAGAAATGAGTTGACGGTCATGGTAGATGAGATAATTGAGTAGTCACCACAGTGATGTGGAGACCCAGTCCAACAGACAGATGCCATTCACATGGCAGTGTGGGGAAGGATAGTCCAAAAGGTAAATGCAGTGGTGCAGTGGTCTGCCATCATGGCTGGCTCCGGGACTTGCCTTTGGCAGGTGCTTTGGCATGTGATGCCTCCTGGCCTTTCCTTGGACGGCCCTTTTTGCGCTTGATTGGAGGGGCCTGTGCTGCAGGGGCAGTGGTGTCTGAGGACTCTCCCCCCTCTGTGGACGCAGGGGAGGATGATGAACTGTCATCCTGCTGCCCATCAGGGGGAGGCGGAGATGTTGAATGTTGCGCTGGCCTGTCCCTCCGAACCACCACTAGCTGCCCCAAGAGGTACACAATTTGTCCCATGCAGGTGACCATGGAGCTCATCAGCAGGAGGAGCTCCCGAGAATCTTCCTCAGACCGGCCCATTCGTCCCTGGGCCTGTTCGTATGCCCCAAGGACTCTGTTGATGTGGGACAGGGCTTCCGTCCCAGGCTCAGTTCCCCTCTGCATGACCCTGCCCCTCCCACCTACACTGCTGCCACGGGCCTGTTGGCTCCCCACATTGCTCCGCTGCATCCTCTCCCTGGCCTCCTCAGTAGATGTCGTGGGGTGCTCATCACCTGTGGCAGGAAGGGTGTTGCGGGCAGCTGTGGTGGGGGTGGTGGTGGTGGTAGTGGTTGACACACAGGCCATGACAACAGCTGTCTGGGGAAGGTCATGGGTTGCAGCAGATGTGGTTGTGGGGACAATGGGTGCTTGGGCCTGGTTGCGGCCTGCCACACCAGATGTACTGACTTGGGTCTCCTCATCCAAGGAATCCAGGGAGTCTTCATCCAGTAGTCTCTGTTCCGGGGTGGGGGACTGGCTCTGCAGGTTGGTGGTGTTGTCCTCTGCAGTGAGTTCTTGTTCACCTGTGGGTCAGATGAGAAATGGTCATTGTGTTGCAACCAGCAAAGTTTCTGATCGCACTACATCAACTGTTTGTACATCCAGCAGTTGTTCACTGATCTAATTTGCAGTTACCGACATCCAGTGATGCATTACAAGCTGTTGAGGTACATGCATTACTTGTCCATATTAGGAGTTGGCAAGACATGACATGCACAATTTACATTTTGTTACATTGACAGGTTCATGTTGGCATCTAGTGAGTGTTAAATCATATGTGGTCCAGTTACGCATGTATGTCACTTGTTGTGCCCTTGCTATCGTTTACTCTGCACATTGGGTGAAAATTGTAGTTGCATCCATACCTTTGGCATGTGGTGTACATATCTGTATTTGCACTTCCAGCCATGCTTTCTTTGCTTTCATTTGGTCCTTGCTGGTCTGGACCCCTGCCATTTTCAGATGGCATGCAGTGGTGTGCAGGGTTGTGCACTGAGTTACATCTACATGTGGATCTGAATGTCACACTTTGGTTGCTGTCATGGTTTCATTTGCTTAGGTGTGTGCACACTATAGTGGCCGATGCTATCTGGGTGTGCAGTTGTGCAATGTGAGGCCTGGTGTCCTATGCCACCATGCTTGTCGTGAGGCATATCTGGCTGCATGTAGTGGCTGGTGATCTGTTCGGTTTTCTGTTTTTTGCTTGTATTTGTGAGACCTCTCTGTGTGTGTGTGAGGAAGGCTTCCATCTTGGTCCAGTGTGGGACAAGTCAGCATGATATGTCTACCTACCAGTGATTTGGAAGTGGACAGTGCAATGACTGACACATGCATCTTAGTGCGAGGGTGTGATCAGTCTTGGGGGCTGGAGCTCATGTGGGCTTGTGTGAGTTGTTGTGCAAGCTTCCCACCCCCACACACCCCGAGCTGTGAGATGCGGTTAGCTACCTGTTAGTTGAGTGGGTAGCATACAATGCCTGCCACATGATTCTGATTGAGGGTGGAGTGGCCCATCCTACTCAGGGGTGGGACAGCATGCATGGTGGGATTTGTGGGACAATTTGTCAACCCCACAACACCGTCTCCGTGTGAAGATGGCTACCTACCGGTTGAGGTGAAGGTGAGCAATGACATGGCTATGTGACTTAAGAGTCATCCTTGGGAGGAACGTGCCTGTGGTGAGCAGAAGGTGTGTGTGGGTTTCAGTACCCAAACTTTTCACATCACATTAGGGCATGGGGTGTGGCCCCACCATCATTGTTGTCCCAACTATCTGGGTGTGGGGTCCACTCCCCCAACATTTGAAGGCACAATAGGGCATGGGGTATAGGCTCCTATCACTGTGGTGACATACAGCAGGTTGAACATCTCACCCAGCAAACATTTCCACACTATCATGGTTTCATGGTATTTGTGGACTTGAGAACATGAGCAAAGTACTGGTGATGCAGTTGTTCCGGGGCATCCATACACTTACATGTTGTCATCAACAGTGGTGTGTGTGTAAGCTACAGTCAGCCATGTGCAGACAATGTGTGCTTTTGGGGCCAGACTATACCAGCACTGTTCAGACAGACAGTGTGAGATGTGACCATTGTCAATGCATACACACATTGCTGGTCCCAAGCAGACACATTTGTGCATTTTAGTCAGCCAAAGTACTCTTGTTATGCTATTCAGTGCAGCACTGTGGCAGCTGGGTCTGTTGCAAGACAGTTGGGATGTGCATAGTTTAGCAGTGTGAGTCCCAGGTCCAGTGGAGTTTTTTGGTAATCTGCACTTCCACTGTTTACATTGGAACACTGGTATGACATGGGTGATTAGCACATTGGCAACCAACCTGCCAGACACTGCTGCAGGGAAGCAAGATCGGTGTTAGTGTTGCAGTGTGTGATGGCTGGCACAGTAGACACAATGTGGGAAATTTTTGCAGTGAGACTTGTGCATGCTGAGTACAATACAACTGTTTAGCATGATTTGTGTAGGTGACTGTGGACAAAGTGGTATGGTGTGATGTGCGGGGGAACAAACGTCACATGCCTATGAGTGGGACAAGTGCTCCATCATGCTGATCTGTTGAAGAAGTGGGCCTGTTGTGGGTTGTACTGCAGTGTCACCAATTACACACACCACTCCCAGTTGAAATGGTTACCTACCTGTAAGTTTGATGAGTCACATTCAATATCTGCCACATGGTTGTGGTTGTAGGGAGTGCTCCATCTTGTGCAGCTGTAGGACAAGGGGGCCTGGTGGGAGTTGTAGTGCAGACTTCCAAACCACACACACACCTCCCTGTGAGGATGGCTACCTACCTGTTAGGTTAAGGTAAGCAATGCAATGGCTGACACATGGGGGGGTCAGGGCTCCATCTTGCGCAGTTGTAGGACAAGGGGGCCTGGTGGGAGTTGTAGTGCAGACTTCCAAACCACACACACACCTCCCTGTGAGGATGGCTACCTACCTGTTAGGTTAAGGTGAGCAATGCAATGGCTGCCACATTGGGGGGTCAGGGCTCCATCTTGCGCAGTTGTAGGACAAGGGGGCCTGGTGGGAGTTGTAGTGCAGACTTCCAAACCACACACACACCTCCCTGTGAGGATGGCTACCTACCTGTTAGGTTAAGGTGAGCAATGCAATGGCTGCCACATGGGGGGGGTCAGGGCTCCATCTTGCGCAGTTGTAGGACAAGGGGCCTGGTGGGAGTTGTAGTGCAGACTTCCAAACCACACACACACCTCCCTGTGAGGATGGCTATCTACCTGTTAGGTTAAGGTGAGCAATGCAATGGCTGCCAGATGGGGGGTCAGGGCTCCATCTTGCGCAGTTGTAGGACAAGGGGGCCTGGTGGGAGTTGTAGTGCAGACTTCCAGACCACACACACACCTCCCTGTGAGGATGGCAACCTACCTGTTAGGTTAAGGTGAGCAATGCAATGGCTGCCACCTGGGGGGGGTCAGGGCTCCATCTTGCACAGTTGTAGGACAAGGGGGCCTGGTGGGAGTTGTAGTGCAGACTTCCAAACCACACACACACCTCCCTGTGAGGATGGCTACCTACTTGTTAGGTTAAGGTGAGCAATGCAATGGCTGCCACATGGGGGGGGTCAGGGCTCCATCTTGCGCAGTTGTAGGACAAGGGGGCCTGGTGGGAGTTGTAGTGCAGACTTCCAGACCACACACACACCTCCCTGTGAGGATGGCGACCTACCTGTTAGGTTAAGGTGAGCAATGCAATGGCTGCCACATTGGGGTGGGGGTCAGGGCTCCATCTTGCGCAGTTGTAGTACAAGGGGGCCTGGTGGGAGTTGTAGTGCAGACTTCCAAACCACACACACACCTCCCTGTGAGGATGGCTACCTACCTGTTAGGTTAAGGTGAGCAATGCAATGGCTGCCACATGGGGGGGTGTCAGGGCTCCATCTTGCGCAGTTGTAGGACAAGGGGGCCTGGTGGGAGTTGTAGTGCTGGCAGCATGTAAACATGTACCCATGGTGATGTTTGTAGCTACCTTTGAGGTGAACCTAAGGGACTGTTGGATTAATGTGTGAGAGATGTGTTGGTGAGAGTGTGGTGCACATGACTGCATTTGTACCTAGGAGGTATAGCTTAGTAGTGGTGCAAGACAGTACATATCAGTGTGATGTTAGGCATTTGTTTGTACTTACCAGCCTCCACTCCCCCGGGTATTCCTGTGAGACTCTCTGGATGCAGTATGCCAAGCACCTTCTCCTCCCATTCGGTGAATGTTTTGAGTGGAACGGGAGGGCCACTGCCTGTCCTGTGAGCCAGCTCATGGTTCTTGGCTCTCTTTTTCTTGACTACTGCCTTTAGATCGTGCCAGCGCCTCACAATTTCATTTCTATTGCGTGGCACGGTCCCTACTGCATTTACCTTATCTACTATCCTTCTCCACATTAGCGTTCTTGTGGCTACTGGTGTCTATTGTACCAGGTTACCAAACAATTGGGATTCTACCCTGATTATCTCATCTACCAGGACCCTCAACTCACTCTCAGTGAATGTGTGCATTTTCTGTGGTGACATGGTGTGTGATGTGCCAAGGTGTTTGAGGTGCAAGTGTTGAAGTGGTGGTGGTGGTGGTGATGTGTATGGTGTGTGATGTGCAAAGGGGTTAGAGGTGCAGGTGTAGAAGTGGTGGTGGTGATGTGTGTGTGTGTTGTGCAGATTTGCCTCTCCTGTCAGCTGTGGTGTATGTCCCTTCAGTTCTGGAGTTTTGCAAAGGATTGTGGTCTGGTAGGGGGCTGGATTTATACTGGGCTATGTGGGTGTGTCAGGATGGGGTATTGGTTGCAGGTGTGGTGTGTGTGTCGTCCTGGGATTTGTAGTTTTTGAGTTTACCATGGCGGTGTGTCTTTGGGCTGTGTTAGGTGTTTTTGGGTGCATGACTTGTTTGCTTGATGCACTTTGTGGGCATGTTGTGTGTATTTTTTTCAACCGCCATTTTTTTCACGGAGCGTACGCAGCGGTGGCTATGCTATGGTGCTTCCGCGGGCTCTCTCATTGCTCACTATTGTTGACCGCGGCGGTCGGAAACCGCGATTGGCACAGCGGTCATGTCGGGGATATCATAATTTCCATGGCGGTATCTCCGCTGTGGTTGGGGTGGTTTGGGCTGGTTCTGCCGCGAATCCGAACGCCGCGGACGGGTTTCGGCCTTCTCCGCACACGACGGGCGGTTTCTCGGGTCTCCTTTCCGCCGTGGTTGGATTTTTACCGCCGTGGATCCTAATCTAGCCGTCGGTTTTCCCGCGGTAGCAGCGGGCGGTGAGTTTCCGCTACCATGGCGGTCGGGTTGCTTTTCCGACCGCCATCGTAATGACCCCCATGGTTTTTATATAATGCCGGGGCAAGGGCTACCACCCACTCCAGTGCAAATGTATATTTTAGATATTTTGGAACAGGGTCGGAAAAGGCTGGTAAGATTACTGTTTCTCCCCTAGGGCAGTCCATGACGAATGCTGGTGGCCAATCTTGTTCAGCCCATAGAATGTCGTAACCAAACATCAGGCTCTCCCAAAAGAGACCTCTAACTTTCCTGGGTTTGTCCCCCTCCATTTGGTTTGTTATTTCATATAATTTATGTGGGACACTTACCCTATTATCAGGTGTTTCCACTGCGATATAATCATTCAAGTCCGCTGTCACCAGAAATTCCATCAGGTTTTGGCGAGCTATTGTTACTTCTGCCGCACTGTCTAGCATTGTCAGAGCCCATTCCCCATTCAGTAGTTGAGTCCTCAGAATTCTGGGCATGTCTGATCTTCAGACCTGCAACCTTCTTCTTTTTGAACTGAGGTTTTGGTTTGGCTTTATCTTCTTTTTTGGAATTATAGTCTTGAGCGTGCTGCTTGTCTCTGGACTTTGTACGCTCTTCTTGTCTGTCTGACCGTCCTTCCCTCTCTGAGTTTTTCGTTGAACCCTGAAAGGAACAAGAGGAACGTGTATCAGCATCCTGATACCTGTCAGGTTTCTTATATTGACCCTATTCCTAAGGTTGTACCTCCTTTCGGAGGGCTCCTGTGGAGGAGATCTACCTCTGGATTGAGATCTGTTTTCTTTATTTTTCTGTTTTTTGTTATTGTCCCACATCTTTTTCAAAGAAGTAGGTGCCTGCTTAAAGGTGTCCTTCTCGGGACTACCCATCAGTTGGGGTTTTAATGCTTTCCGACCCAAACTGTCTCTGCCCAACTCTGCATACGCAGTTTCAATTATTTTCGGTAATTCATGCTCCTGTTGTAAAGGACTGAACTCCCTTAGGCGTTGACAGATTGCCACTGATGCTGTTTCCCCTTTAATATTTTCTAATATTATGGCTGATACCTGGGCATAATTACCTAGTAATTTCATCCCTAAGTTCAGAGCAGGTTCTGCTCCGTACTCATTTTGTATTTGTCTTAATACATCTGGTATTACTGCTAATGACGGGATACCATGTGTTCTGGTATATATATGGCAGCAAAAACTGTACCCCAAGAGGTACAATCCTCTATCTGTGGTGTTATCCCCATGGGCAAGCAGATTGTCAGCATTCTGTGTTTTTCATAAGGGCTAGTATTCGGGAATACTGCTTCTAGCTGTGTTATTTTTTGAGCTACCCAGAATGGCATTTGTTCACGTTTTGCAGGCATTTTACCCATTACTGCGTGTAAAGTTTGTGGTGTGATTTTAGTTGTATTTTGACCTGTATTTGTGTTTGTTGTAACCGTTGCCGGACGGACCGTAAGTGTCCTCATGACGAACTGTGTCAAATGTTTCTGTAAAGTTTTATCAGTTCTTTCTGAAGTATAAGTAAGTCTCCTCCTGGCATTGTTTCAATGTCAGCGTGTGGTGTGCAGGCTGCTAATACTGGCCATGTCGCTCCTTCTCTTCCGAGCGGACCAAGTCTTACTTTATTTCTTGTATGGGGGAGGGTGCCTATACACCAGTATAAATGTTCCTGGTAAGTTAGTGGAACTTCAATGTCCTCATAGGGACAATATTTGTCCGGTATTCCACTTTCTGTGTAGAAGTGAAATGTTTTTGTTCTTGCATTTGCAACTGGGAATGTAACCCATGAATAGAATACCTCTGTTTTAAATGAAAGCTACTGGTCCACCCCTGGATGTTAGACCGTGTGCACCTAGTTTTATGGTAACAGCATTTCTTACATTTTCTGTAATGGAAATTGCATCTGCATCTTCTTCGTCAGCTGAGAGATTTAGGGGCACATGCATCAATGTAGGCTTTTGCGATTCCTTAATTGCGATAATTAAGGAATCGCAATTAAGGAATTGCAAAAGCCAATGCATGTAGGAATCACTATAAAATTAGCGATTCCCAAACAGTCCTTAATTGCGACTCGCAAATTGCGAGTCGCAATCAAGGAATGCCTTCCCATTCATTCCTATGGGCCTACAGGCCTACAGGCCCATAGGAATGAATGGGAAATTGCATGCGCAATTTGCGAGTACCCAATAAGTACTCGCAAATTGCGCATGCAATTCCAAGGTGCAAGGGTGTCAAAAGGACACCCTGTTGCACCCCTGAAATTGATCTGTGCACACATGTTGCGCACACACATGCCCGAAGGGCATGTGTGTGTAACCTACAACTTAGAAAAATGCACATTAGTGCATTTTTCAAAGTTTTTGCAAATTACCATCAAGTTCAAATTGATGGTAATTTGTGTCCCCTATTAGCGAAATCGCTATTTGCGATTTCATCATGCATTGCATTTAAGGAATCGCAATTTGCGATTCCTTAAATGCAATCGCAATTTAAGAAATCGCAATAAATTGCGATTCCTTAAATTGTGAGAGCTTTACAGTTTGATGCATCGCAGAAGCCCTTTTTGCGGGCGCAATCGGCCGATTTTTGCGAATCGCACCGTTTGCGCTCGCTAAAAAGGTTGATGCGACCCCTGACCTTGACTGGTAGGTCGCTCCCCCACCACACAGCTCCGTCTGTGTGCCCTGCTGCTGCCCCTGATTGTGTTCGTTTTTTTTTTCCTTTCTGTGCCCCCTTGCTGCCCTGATTGTGCTCGTTTTTCCTTTCTGTGCCCCCTTGCTGCCCTGATTGTGCTCGTTTTTCCTTTCTGTGCCCCCTTGCTGCCCTGATTGTGCTCGTTTTTTCCTTTCTGTGCCCCCTTGCTGCCCTGATTGTGCTCGTTTTTTTCCTTTCTGTGCCCCCTTGCTGCCCTGATTGTGCTCGTTTTTCCTTTCTGTGCCCCCTTGCTGCCCTGATTGTGCTCGTTTTTTCCTTTCTGTGCCCCCTAGCTGCCCTGATTGTGCTCGTTTTTTTCCTTTCTGTGCCCCCTTGCTGCCCTGAATGTGCTCGTTTTTTTCCTTTCTGTGCCCCCTTGCTGCCCTGATTGTGCTCGTTTTTTCCTTTCTGTGCCCTCTTGCTGCCCTAATTGTGCTCGTTTTTTCCCTTTCTGTGCCCCCTTGCTGCCCTGATTGTGCTCGTTTTTTTTTTTCCTTTCTGTGCCCCCTTGCTGCCCTGATTGTGCTCGTTTTTTTCCTTTCTGTGCCCCCTTGCTGCCCTGATTGTGCTCGTTTTTTTTTCCTTTCCGTGCCTGTTTCCCGCCGCTGCGCCCCTGCGGCCCCGCCCCCTCACTGCCCATTTGCTGCCCCATTCCCTGCTCCTCCCTCCCACCTCCCCATTTATGGCGGCCGCTGTGCGGCCGCGCCGCTGGCGCACCAAAGGCCCGCCTAAGGCAAGCCCGTCTGCGCCCGTCCGCGCCGGGACCGCGCCCAGCGCCAGAACCCCTGGCCCGGGCATCCCCCGCGCCCGCCACATCAACAGATGCCGATACGACGCCAGCACCCTCCACGCACTCAACCCCGGAAAAGATCACGCCTGCTACCGGGCCACCCCGAAGCGCACCCAAGGGCCCTTCACCTGCCGGAACTGCAGCTTCGCGAGCACCCGCCCCGCCAAACCACCGCCCAGGAAAGAACCCAACTACCTCAGATGCATCCTCCTCAACACCCGCTCCGCCCGCAAACACACCATCGAACTCTGGGACCTTCTCGACTCAACCTCCCCAGACGTCGCATTCCTGACGGAGACCTGGCTGAATCCCACTTCAGCCCCCGACATCGCCATTGCCATCCCGGACGGCTACAAGATCACCCGCAGGGACCGCACCAACGGAGTCGGAGGAGGCATCGCCATCGTCCACAGGAACACCCTCAGAGTCTCAACCAACACCGACGACACCCTCAGCACCGCCGAACACATGCACTTCCAGATCCACAACGATCCCAACACCACCCTCAGAGGAACCCTCATCTACAGACCCCCCGGACCCCGACCACAGTTCAGCGATTCCATCGCTGACTTCGTCAGCACACACGCCATCGCCTCCACAGACTACATCCTCCTCGGGGACCTGAACTTCCACCTCGAGAACAACAAGGACACCAACTCCACCACCCTGATCAACAACCTCGCCACCCTCGGACTCAGACAGCTCGTGACTACACCCACCCACGCCGCCGGCCACACGCTAGACTCCATCTTTTCCGCAAGCCCACACGTCTCCTTCAACCACACCTCCGAACCCCACTGGACCGACCACCACTGCATCCACTTTACCTACAGGAAGCCCACCACGCACCATCGCACCGAACAAATGCCTCGCCGCTGCTGGAGCAGAGTCACCGAAGACCAGCTAACCACAACCCTCGCCCTGAGCCCACCCGCCGAACCCTCCGACCCCGACACCGCCGCCCGCAACCTCAGACAGTGGATCGACGACTGCCCCAACACCCTCACCCCGCTCAAAAATCCGCCCAACAGCCACACCAGCAAGAAAGCCACCTGGTTCACCGAAGACCTCCAGGCCTCCAAACGAACATGCCGAAAACTGGAGAAGATCTGGCTCCACGAACGGACAGCGGACAGCTACGCCGCCCACAAGAGCGCCACCCGCAGTCACCATCACCTCATCAGATCCGCCAAAAGGGCCTCACTCAAAGACCGCCTAGACAACAACGCACACAACAGCAAAGAGCTCTTCAACATCGTGAAGGAACTCTTCAACCCCAGCTCCAACACCAACGACATCCCGCCGTCACGAGACCTGTGCGACTCACTGGCCACCTTCATCCACCGCAAAATCGCCGACATCCACGACAGCTTCAACACCACGACCGCCCCGGCAACCACCGAGACCACTGCCCCCACAACCACCAACCGCCTGCTCTCCTGGACCAACATCAACGACGAGGACACCAGCGAGATCATGAACACCATCCACTCCGGTTCACCGCTAGACCCGTGCCCTCACCACGTCTTCAACAAAGCCAGTACAGCCATCGCGCCCCATCTCCGGAAAATAATCAACATCTCCTTCGAGACAGAAACCTTCCCGGAAAGCTGGAAGCACGCCGAGATCACCGCCTTACTCAAGAAACCCAAGGCAGACCCCAAGGACCTCAAGAACTTCCGACCCATCTCTCTGCTCCCGTTCCCCGCGAAGGTCACCGAGAAAATCGTCAACAAACAACTGACCCGCTACCTCGAGGAGAACAACATCCTGGACCCTTCCCAGTCCGGCTTCCGCAGCAACCACAGCACCGAAACCGCCCTCATCGCCGCCACCGATGACATCAGGACCCTGCTAGACAACGGAGAAACAGCAGCCCTCATCCTCCTGGACCTATCAGCCGCCTTCGACACGGTCTGCCACCACACACTACGAACACGCCTTCACGACGCCGGGATCCAAGAGAAGACCCTGGACTGGACCACATCCTTCCTTTCCGGCAGAACACAAAGCGTCCGCCTCGCCCCCTTCCGATCCAAGGCCACCAAGATCATCTGCGGCGTACCCCAAGGCTCCTCCCTCAGCCCAACGCTGTTCAACATCTACATGGCACCCCTCGCCCACGTCGCCCGACAGCACAACCTCAACATCATCTCCTACGCCGACGACACCCAGCTGATCCTCTCCCTCACCAAAGACCCTCACACCGCCAAAGCCCACCTCCACGAAGGAATGAAGGCCGTCGCCGAATGGATGAGGACCAGCCGCCTGAAGCTGAACTCAGACAAGACGGAGGTCCTCATCCTTGGCTCCAACCCTTCAGCCTGGGACGACTCCTGGTGGCCGACATCACTGGGAACAGCCCCGACACCCACCGACCACGCACGCAACCTAGGGGTCATCCTCGACCCCATCCTCTCCATGACTAAGCAGGTCAATGCCGTTTCCTCATCCTGCTTCAACACCCTCCGAATGCTCCGCAGGATCTTCAAGTGGATCCCCACCGAAACAAGAAAAACAGTCACCCAGGCCCTCGTCACCAGCAGGCTGGACTACGGAAACGCCCTCTACACAGGAACGACGGCTAAGCTCCTGAGACGGCTGCAACGCATCCAGAACGCCTCTGCACGTCTTATCCTCGACATCCCCCGACGCAGCCACATCACACCCCAACTGAGAGACCTGCACTGGCTCCCTGTCAACAAGAGGATAACCTTCAAGCTCCTCACCCACGCACACAAAGCACTCCACAACTCCGGACCAGCCTACCTCAACAGACGACTCAGCTTCTACACCCCCACCCGCTATCTCCGCTCCACCAGCCTCGCCCTCGCCACAGTCCCCCGCATCCGGAAAACGACTGCTGGCAGCAGATCCTTCTCCCACCTCGCCGCCAAGACCTGGAACACCCTCCCCACCAACCTTCGGCAGACCCAAGACCTACTGGCCTTCAGAAGACTCCTCAAGACCTGGCTCTTCGATCAGTAGCAGCACCACCCTCCTCTTCCCCCAGCGCCTTGAGACCCTCGCGGGTATGTAGTGCACTTTATAAGTGACATGATTGATTGATTGATTGATTGATGCATGTGCCTGTTTGTTCTTGCGCAACTCTATTCACGTTTCCTGTGTCTTCAGTCATTGTTTTAGAGAAGAAGAGCTTTTCAAGGGAACTAAGATAAGGTGTTTTGCACAGTTTAGGAACAATGTGTCCTTCAAGCTTGATTAACAAACAGCCAATAAATAGAATTTCTTGCCTACTCAGCTGTGGCGGAGTTTGTGCCCACCCACTCCAGACGTGTCTGGATAATTGTGAGTAGGGGTCTCTGAGAATAGCATGACTAAACTACTCAGATTCTACTGTTAAATAAGTACCCAACCAACGTTGGCGGTGTCGTGTAGTTCCTATAAAACCTATACAGGATCTGCGCGTTCAGACAGCATACACTGTAGGATTGGTGTCAGACTGATTCTGAACACCCCCACCGGGTATGTTGGCCTTTTGTGCCAGCTAGCTCACAGTGCCACTAGAAACTCCTCTTACCAAGGAGAGAATAGTTCTTGGCAACTATCGAACATGACAACCCTCATCCCTCAGGACCATGGAAACAATATACTACTTTTCGCTCAGTCACTCGTGCTTACTTAGTCTGTCTTAGAGAGATACACAGAATAAACAGGCTGGGCGTTTTCAATAAGTATTTATTTAACAGTTGTTATTCTGGTGTAAGATAGATGAGCTGCAACAACCGTAAGACAGTAGCAGATATATAGGATTAGAAGCACTATGAAAGTAAACGGATGGTAACGCTCTACCATCTTGCAGTAATCATGAATACATACAATTACATAAATTACATGATAATAAAAAGATGCGTACTCCTACGATGCCTCCCTAACTAGATGTACCTACATGTACCTAGTCTGTGTGTAGGTGTTAAGCCAAGTATCCCTCTAGGATAAAGTCAACCCCATAACCTTAAGTGAGATACTGTGGGACCCCATCTTGGTCTCGAGTTGGACACCCCGCCAGGGATGTTAGACCACTGCGAGCTGGTGTGTCTGCATGCAGGAGCCTCAGCGTCTCTGGTCAGTGTGTCGGCCGGGAAGTCCTGATCTCCTCTGGCTATCTTAGCAAGATGTGATGTATATGTACCCATAGGTCTCCCCAGGGGTCATACCTCGCTGAATTACTGTGTCGGACTAAGGATGAAGTTGGGCATGAACTTTATACATAGATATTATACAGGAAATGGTAGTCCTGCTGTGCTTCCAAGGATCCTCATACATAATGTATGAGAATTCGAACTAGGGAAAACCTGCGTTCTGAATGCAGTGTCATATCTAGGTAAAAGGTCAGTCCCTGTAAACCATTATAAGTGTAATGTAGGGAAGAATATAGGTGAAGGGTTATGAAGTTACCTGGGCCTATATTATGGTACCTATATGGCATATAACACTGGTTAATTACGATAACGAACGAGACTCCTCCATGCTAACTAGTTACGCGACCCTCAGTATGAACCACTCTCTTCATTGTTTGTATACGTTGACTTGTAAAATTCGCATATGATTTGTGCGCGTACAGAGGATAAGAATTGTTTCAATATTGACCTCAGGGTCGAATCATTTGAGGGTCTAGGGTGTTTTCCCTCACCCTTAGCACTGCTGAAATTAATACTTTTTCGTACTACGCAAGTTCTATAGATGCCAAGTCTCCTAGTTAATGAGACACCATTAGTGTACGACCCCACACAGATATCGTGATCCCCTAGACGCAGTTTGGCGAACGCATATCTTCCACCTGGATCTGACCACGTCTTTATTACTGTAACCTGAATAGATTTGCGGAGGAGGATAGCTACACCGCATTTGCGAGGGGTTCCCTAGCCCAGGGCGGCCCCACTACGCACACTGCTATGGATCACCTTTCCCACACAGTCTCTGCGTAGTTTATCGGACTCCATTGCATCCAGATGCGTTTCTTTTAATAGAGCCATTTCCACTTGTTTGGATTGGAGGTACGAGAGTAACTGTTTTCTTTTTTTTTTTTTGTTATAATTTTTTATTAGCATTTCATAAATACAAAATTAACAAATTCTATAACATTTTTCAATAAAGAGATATTGATTAATGCAATTATAAATAGAAAAACAAATACATCACAATTGAAATAATATCATATAAGGGAGCAGTTGAAATTTATAACGTATTACAGCAAAATAGAACTAATACAATTGGCGTAAAGTATTAAATATTGACTGTATAATATTAAAGTATTACGCCAACAAGTATTAAGCCAATAAATTATTAGTGAATGTAAAACCATAGGATATTGAAGTATTGATGTGCTAAAACATATGTTTACACCTTTTGTTAAAGAAAATCAACTGAATTATTAAAAGCTAACGCTCTGCCAGAAGATCCGGAACACAACTATATTAAATGTGAATATAACATAGATATATTTACTACTTGAATAAAATATATTGAAAATATCAATCTATGAGTTACAAGGAGATAATGACCTAGGTAATATAATAAAAGAAATGTAAGAGAAACGAAAAGGTTTAATTAACAATTCATTGAAACAACCAAAGTGAATTAGGTGGTGGTAGAAGATGTTGAAACATCTTGTACGTGTAAGAAAGGGGACCACACTTGTAAAAACATTTCAATTTGATCTTGAATATTATATATAATTCTCTCGTGTGAGGCAGTTTGAATCATTGATGCTAACCAGTTCTCCTGAGATGGCGGGGAAGGGGATTTCCATTGCCTTAATATGCAGATCTTAGCAGTAGCTAATGCAGTATGAACAAGGCGACATTGCGGCTTGGAGAGGGAAGGAGATTCTCTTAAATCATGTAGCAAAATAGTTGCTGACGAAAGTGGTAAATGTAAAGGAACAGTGTTATGTAGAACCTGACCTATATAAGACCAATAGGTTTTAACCATGGGACAGCTACATAAAATGTGGACTATGTCACATCCAGGGGCATTACATCTCCAACAATTAGTATGTGATAGTAGGCCTGCTTTGTGCAATTTTACCGGTGACCAATGTCAATCATGCAGAATTTTAAATAAACAAAATTTTAGGCGAGCCTCCCGGGCACCTTTATCTAAGTTTTCCAATAGAGCCACCCATTGTTCATCTTCATAAGAGAGTCCTAGACGGGATTGCCACTTGGAATGGAGATCACGGGATAAAGGAATGGAGAATAATTGTGTAGTAAGTGTTTTATATAGACCGGAGATAACCCCTTTATGACTCCCCCAAGTGTGAACGTAAAACACAATTGGTGAAATTTGCAGTGTCCAGGGTTTTGTGCCTAAAGCTTTAACAAGAGAATTATTAAGTTGTAAATAATTATCTGCTTGTGATAAGGAAAGATTAAACTCATCTACCAATTGTGAAAAAGATTTGAGATCACCATTATGAAAAATCTGGTCTAATGTAAGAATGCCAGCTGATTTCCATTGAGGCCAGGAGAGAGTTTTCCCTTTAATTTGTATTCCAGAATTATTCCATAACGGAGCTTTTGCATGTAAACGTGGATTAAAGCCCAAAATACGATGTGTTCTTTGCCATGTTTTATGCATTGCAGATAAAATAGGATTACGGGGGTCTAGACGGCTGGTACCTGACCCATATAGAGCTGAGAGACCTTGTTCAGTAGACAACAAAAACCTTTCAATAAATACCCATTGGGGAGTGCTAGAATTGTCTTGAAGCATGTATGTGAGTTGGGATAGTTGTAATGCAAGGGAGTAATGTTCAATCGAGGGAAGACTCAAACCTCCATTAGAGTGGTGAGCATTAAGTTTGTTGATGGCTAAACGGGGTTTCATGGAGCCCCATACAAAAGATTTTATCTTAGAGTCTATGAGACGCAGCGTGGGTAATGGGACGTGAAAAGGAAGCATTCCGAGGGTATAAAGAAAGCGCGGAAGAGTGACCATTTTTACTGCTTGCACTCTACCCCACAAAGATAGACCCAACACTTTCCATTTATCGAAATCACGTTGCATTTGAATAAGCAGGGGGCTTATATTGTCTGTGACCATGGCTTCCATACCCTTGTTTACAAGAATACCTAAACATTTTAAACGAGAAGGTTGCCAATGGAAGGGGTAATCTTGTATTATATATTTTGAGGTTCCATCTGATATAGGGAGCGCTTCACTTTTGTCCCAATTGATTTTATATCCAGAAAAGGAAGAGAAATTCTCTATAATTTGAAGCAGAGATGGTAATGATCTTGATAAGTCTGTAATGGTAAGCAAAATGTCATCTGCATAAAGATAGAGTTTAGATTCTCCCACCGGTAGAGGAATACCAACAACAGAGGTTGACTGGCGGATTGCTGCTGCCAGAGGTTCAATAGCCAGTAAGAATAAAAGAGGTGACAGGGGGCAACCCTGACGAGTTCCTCTGCGGATTGGAAATATATCAGAGACAAAACCCCTACAGTTAACTAATGCAGTAGGTTGTTCATATAACAATCTAACTTTATTTATAAACTGATCCTTTATTTATAAACCGATCTCCTAATCCAAATTGTTCAAGAATTTTAAAGAGGTACGCCCATTCTACTCGATCAAAGGCCTTCTCGGCATCGAGCGATAATGCTATGGCATCCTCCTTAAGTATTTTGGCAGCATGAAGGGTATGGGCTAATGAACGTAAATGATTTCTATAAATCCCACTTGGGTATGATGAATTAGTGAGGGAATAACTCTACGGAGACGAGAGGCAAGAATACTGGCCAAGATTTTAATGTCACAATTTAGGAGTGAAATGGGGCGGTAACTGCTACAAAGCAGTGGATCTTTCCCTGGTTTAGGCAGAACTGCTATTACAGCTTTATTAGAAAGACTACCTAGAGAAGATGCTTGCTCAGCCTCTTGAAATGCAGCATGTAAACAATCTACTATGTTGTTGCCTGACCAACGATAGAATTCCGCAGGGAATCCATCTTCCCCTGGGGCTTTATGATATGGAAGTTTGGCTATAGCTTGTGATATCTCTTCTTTACTAATTTCTTTATTTAAAAGCACTCTATCTTCTGCAGAAAGGAGAGGTAAATCGATTTTTGCAAGGAAAGATGACATTTTATCATAATCTATGTGGGATCCTGGGGTATACAGAGATTTATAGTAAGTAGCAAATTCATTAACAATATCCTGAGGACGGGTCAATATGTTACCACTAGATGATTTTAGGGCTAGAATAGCCATGGCGGCTTCCCTTTGTCTTAGTTGTGCTGCTAAAAGTCTACCCGCTTTTTCTCCCTGTTCATAGTGCCTCCCTTTCATTTTTTGTAGGGCATATTCTGCCTTGGAGGTAAAGAGACTATTCAATGCCATACGGGCTTGTTCTAAGGATTTACGATTTTGTAAAGTAGGTTTTTGAGTGTATAAGCGAGTAAAATGTGCAATATCCTGTTCCAATTCCTTCTGTCGGGCAGCATTTTTCTTGTTAGCTTGAGCAGCATCCCGCATAAGTTGCCCCCGGAATTTCTTGGCACTTGTCGGGGCATAGACTGATCCCACACATAGATGTGTATCTCCAATGCGCAATTTAACGAAGACATAGCGCCCACTCGGATCTTTCCACGTTTTGGATACCATAACTGGGAGAGTCTTTCTAATGAGGATTGCCACCCCACATTTCCGAGTAGGGCCTGTGTCCAAGGAGCTGTCATCATGTATACTACTGTGAAAAACCCTTCCCACCCAATCTCTAGACAGTTTTTTTTTATTCAAGTTCATCAAGATGTGTCTCCTGAAGAAGAGCCACCTCTACTTTTTTGGATTGAAGATAAGAGAGGACTTTTTTCCGCTTAATGTAATGTGTTAAACCATGAACATTCCATGAGATTACACGTAAGGCATGTGGAACAACCATGTCTGTGAGCGTACTAGATAGTGTGTAAAAATGTGTTGATTTACTATCAGGTTAATAGAAATGTATTTATATAAAAAACTAAAAATACACGTACAAGTTACAAGAGAATGGTATATAGAGTATTACAATATTAAAACTTTAACCGCGGGTCTGGGCTCACTAGAGCACCGCTCCGGGTAGGACACCCACCAGGAGATACATGACTTATAAGGGTCCAGGGAATCCAGTTATACTTAATGGTGTTCTATGAAGGGGAAACCAAATACTATAAAACCTATATACAGCCATATCTAGGGTATCTAGGAAAGATACTTTAAGGACATTCTAAAGGGGTACCCCTGTCAATAATATGTAGAGATGGGAACATTTCATTTTAAATATAGTATGAGAAGTCTACAAGTAGAAGTGGGATAAGTACAGTACAATTGACAATCACCAGTGATAATGAACCTACCAGCTGGAGAAATATGAAAAATAAGCAGTAGAATTTCAGTCATTCATGAGAAATAATGAATTGTGACTATAAATATTGCATATTAAACATGTCTCTATAATAAGTAATGTATTAGGTAAATTTCAAAATGTAAGGAGGGTACAAATAAATATATATGCATTGCATTTGGAACTTTGCGGCAATAATAATGAAATAAATATAGATAGTGTAAATAATACTTATCTGATGCATACTGAGGTAATGTCATCTTATCTACAGTATGCAAGATACTTGTCTCCCTATGAAAAATGAACACAAAGGTCACAAGCTAAAAATTTTAGTTAACAATAGGAGAAACTTGGCAGTAGAACTATTCTCCATCAGAAGCGGATTTTAGAGGAGAACGAGATTTGTCTCTATGCTGGACTTGGGTGAGACTAGATACTGTCTGCAAAGCTGAAGCTCTATCGTCCTGGGTACGGGTCGACCTCTCAGGTTCTCTGCCACGCTGACGAGCTGCACCTTGGACCCGACGTCCACTATCCACGGGGTGTTGGGTAGATTGAGGACTTTGAGAACTTTGAGGGGTAGGTATATGCTGTATGTCCATATCCTGTCATTTCATATCATCCAAGAAACGTTGTAGTTCTTCTGGGTTGTAAAAGTCTCTTGAATCACCATTTTTGGTGACCCGGAAGCGGGCTGGATCAAACAATCCATATTTGATGTCCATTTTGCGTAGTTGCGGTCTCATAGATAGGAATGCTTTCTGCCGCTCATTAGTTTCTCGAGAAAAATCAGCCGCCATTCGGACTTCATGACCTTTATAGCTGAAGGAGCCTTGTGTGCGCGCCGCTGTTAGTAGTTGCCTAACTTGATCATGTCTCAAAAACAAGCGATGAGGGGTCTTGGACGAGAGTCTAGACCTCTACGCGGGGCCCAAGACGATGAGCCCGTTGAATTTCAAGCATTGGATCAAAATGAATACCAACCAGTTTGGGAAGAGTATCACATAGAAAACTCTAGTATTCTGGCCTTCAATTCCCTCTGGAAAACCAAAAACGAATATTATCTCTCCTGCTGCGATCTTCCAAATCAACCAGCTTGCTACGGAGAAACAATAGTTCTTGATCTCTGCTTTGTACTAAATCAAATTTATTTTCAACTACTGTTAGGCGCTGTTCCAGGCTTTCTGTTTTAGTATGAAATTGGACTATGTCTGCTCTTATTGATTTAGCCTCTGATGCAAGGGAAGAAATGTTAATATCCATTTCCGTTAAACGGCAGCTGATAGTAGAAATTTCTTGAAAAAGGCAATCCATAGCATCCCCTGTTAGCGCAGATGAAGTATTGTGAGGCTGGTTAGATGACGGTGAGGCAAAGCTCTTTGTAGACATAGTATTCGATTGCTTAAGTACGTCAGCGAAAAGTGGCTGCTTGGCAGACTTGTTCTCATTCTTGTTTTTAGACATTACCTTCGAATATTTGAAGAAATAAAGAACAGTAATGGTTCAAACTTGCCAGTAGGAATGAAATTATTTATGGTTACGTAATGTTTGGGACGGAGTAACAAGCATATAAAATGTTGTTGGTTCTTTTTAGATTTAGACAGCCCAGTATGTGGTCCTGGCCAGTTGTTTATGTGAGACGTAAATTCAGGTTAAGAAGCGGTAAGTCCGTATTGATGAAGCAAATAATGACAAAGAAGTTTTAACTGAAAGACTTCATTCTCCAGAAGTAGACAGCTGAGAAAGTATCGCTTACTCAATAGGCATGAATTCAGTATGCAAATGACTTGGCAAAATGTTCATTATATAGTCAGCAAGGCTTGCAAAACCCAGGGTAATTGGTATACAGCACAACGTGATAGCGCTTTTATTCCCTAATGTCAAGGAGGTGCTAACAGGATGTTAATACGGCATTCAACCACTCAATCTCTGTGTATAAGTGACCACTGCAATGTGAGAAAAACCACAATAGATTGACATTATTCACTGCAAGTACATCAAGTGCGAAACTCAGCTGAAAATAAACTTATTTTGTAGTTGTGCATTCCAAGGTGCTCTATATGCAAATTGCAGCAAACTGCATATTATGAAAAGGAAAGGGTTGGATTTTAATGTAATAACCCTCGGAACACGGTGGCAGGAACCATAGCAAGATTTTGGCTGATAGAGGAATCAGCAGTTATTTGGAAATACATTGTTTTGGCACAAATGAGCTAAATGCAGTCAAGACTCTGAGCTTATTTATCTTCTTTTTAAATTCAGAAGCGCCTCAATTCAAGAAAAGCTCCGGAAAAGAAAGTAAAAATTCTCCGTGACTGGAAAGTCTTTCATTTACTCTGTGAATAACAACTTTGACACTGACCTTTATCTGTGAAGACTGACTTCACATTTCAAAGTTGAAAACCAGAGAATTGTCTGCCTCACATATCTCTGCTGTCAAGTTCAAGTGTTCATCAGGAAGGAGGTCCTGTGCATTACGCGAGGCCCGGGATTCCAAATAGGTCATGAGGTCAAAGGTGCGGCTGCGCTCGTCTCCTCAGGCATTCTTCAGCTTGAAAAAAGCCCCCCCCCAAAAAAAGGTCACTAGTCAGAACAAAACACACTGTTCATGACCACGTAATTTCACCTTCTGGAAAATGTCTAATTATTAGCCCCAAGCTCACTGTAAATGAGGCTGCCTCTGGATGGGTGCCGTCCCGGAGCGGAGCTCTTCTCTCAGGCGGCCATTCTCCCTCGTGGCCAGACCTCGCCCCAACTTTTTTCTTTTAATATAAAGCGTAAGTCCGTGTACGTTCCAGGTTACGGCATGTAGGGGGTATGTGGCACACATGACGCAGGTTCGATGGGAGGGCGGCAAAGGGGGATGGGTATCGGGGTGCCCCCTAGCATGCAGAGGATGTTATATGCTCTGGGGAGACGACCGGTGTCTGGGAGAAATAGGCTGTATCCCTGGTGGCATGTTAAACAATGGGAATAATGACAGGTGGGAGGTGAGAAAGGGGATGTATAGGAATCGAATTAAGATAATAAGAGATGAGATAAGGCAAAATAGGGTGAGGTAGGGGAGGGGATGGGTAGGAAAAGAGTGGCTGTTATCTACTGTGCAGCACTGGAGAATCTGGACTTTATACCGCGGGTCTAGACTCTCTGGTGCACCGCTCCCAGAGCGGGCCCGTCAGGAGGGCAGAGCATTGCCTAAGGCAAAGCTATACTATCTCAGAGTGAGGTGGGCTGGAGGACAATGCTTACAGAGGAGAAGCTCCAAGAATATTCAGTGACAACTTAGTGGTGCTCGGTCGGGCAGCATGGAGCAACATCAGAGCCAGGATTGGATTTATAGAGGGGGTGGTGGAAGGGGAGGTGTGAGAGGGGCAGGTGTTGTTGTTGCCATGCCCCCTAGTACATGCAGATGCAGGGAGACCCAGAATACCCCCGACCTGCCACCCCACCACCTCTGTGTGTTTGGGACGGAAAGGCCTCCATGGAGGACTCTGGGTTAGTGTGAGAAAAAAACTCTGAACCAGCAATCAAGGGAGATAAGAGAAGAGGTGGGGGTAGGAGGGGTAGGGGGAGGGGACAAGTCCAAGAAGCAGCGGGCAGAGTGCAGGGTTAGTAGTAGATTATTGGCAGTTGGTAATTGGTAGTTGATAATTGGTATTTGGTATCAGGGGAGGGCACTGTAGTTGCATCATTGCCCTAGGGAAGGAGGGGGCAAGTGGGGGGGTAAGCAAGGATGGGGTTAGTTCGTGAGACATGCAGCATATATCAAACTGAGATCAAACAGTAAATTCAATTGCAATAGGAGTTACAAGAACCATAACAGTGTCATTATTGAACAATGTAGACAACTATACAAGCAGCCAATACAGTGGAAGTGGTACTCAGCTGTCCGACGTCTGGTGGCCGCCCAGGTTCTCAATGGGATGTCAGCTCTCAGGATTGGCTCTGATGTGGGGGCACTGCACAGTTCCTTTCTCCTTCATTCTGCTTCTGAGGTGGGCTGTAGAGGAAAGTGGGATTTGTTGCTGTGTCGCTCATGGATGAAGGCAGCTACAGTCTGAAGGGCCAAGGCCTTGTTGTCATGGGTATGAGTTGACCTCTCCTGATCTCTGCCACGGTTCCGTGATCCACTTGTGATTTGCTGTCTGCCGTCAGGTGCAGGAGGGGGGTAGTCGTTGCGCGTTGGTGCAGAAGGTGTGCAATGGGTGTCCATGTTCTTTGGTTCCATGTTGTCCAGGAATAGACGCAAGACTTCTGGATAATAGAATGCCTTAAAGGTGCCATTTTTGGTAATGCGAAAGCAGGCAGGCTCAAAGACACCATATTTGATATTCATTTGGTGTAGTCAGGGTCATAAAGAGAGGAAAGCCTTGCGACGATCATTTGTCTCCCTGGAGAAATCCGCTGCCAGAAGAACTTCATGCCCTTAGTATGTGAATGGACCTTGGGTGCACGCTGCGGACAGCAGTTGTCGAGGTTGTTCGTGGCGCAAAAAACATGCAATGAGGGGTCGGGGCGCGTGGCAGAGTCCTTGCATGGAGGGCCAATGCTGTGGGGGCGTTGTATCTCCAACGGTGGGTCAAAGGTGACACCTACAAGACCCAGGAGGGTGTCTCTGAGGAATGCTTTGATATTTAATCCTTGGATTGCTTCCGGAAAAAACAAAGAAGCGGACAATGTCTCTCCTGCTGCGATCTTCCAGGTCAATCAATTTACTGCAGAGAAAGAGAAGCTCTCGGTCTCTATCCTGCATCGTGCCAAGGAGGCCCTCCACCACCATCAACCTTTGACCTAGCCCCTCCACATGTGTATGGAATTCCACAATGTCCGCTCTAATTGACTTCACCTCCTCTGTTAGTGTAGATGTTAGTGTCCATCCCTGTAGGAGAGTAGGATCTGCTTCTTATGGTTACCCCCACTTTTTGCTGGTGTTTCACTGTTTTTCGACTTTAGTCTGGCTGGGGCCCTGCTATTCAGAACCCCAGCCTAGCTGCTTCCTCTCTAAATTGATTCCTTGTACCTTAGGTACACCACAGATTGGATTCTGGGGTGCCCTTATAAGTCCCTAGTATATGGTATACTATGTACCCAGGGCATAGGTACCCCAGAGGCCTACCAGGGCCTGCAGCATGTATTATGCCACCCATGGAAAGCCTTCCAAAATGACACCACAGGTCTGCTACGGCAGCCAGGGTAAGGTGGTGCATGCACCCCTTACTGAGATATAGGTTCACTATATCTCTCCTATCACTGCACATATAAACCTATCAGTCACCCCTATGGCAGGCCTTATCAATCCTGAAGGCAGGGTGCTTGGTTTTGTGTGAGAGGGTGCCCCTGCATGAGCAGAGCCCCTCTGCAGCCTTCGGAATCTATTCTCCGGGGTTGTCTGTGATGCAGCCTGACCATATACTCTTAAGTGCATTATAACCAAACGGTAAATGCTAACTGTGAGAAGTTGGCCTGGTATATGCTGTCCACTAATTATAGTGGGCAACTTGCACCAGTCCAAACAACCCCTTATTGGAGATAGGTTAAAGACAACCTTTATTGAAAGCTATCCTAGTGGTAGCTATGGAGAGCAGCCTTCAGGCTAAGTCTTGAAGGAATGTAAAGCAGCTTGTTTTACCAGTCTATAATCTCTTGAGTGACCAAATGAAAGAGCACCACACCAGGTATATATTCAAAATATATGTATTTATTACTAAACACACCCCTCTAGTCTCTTTATGAGGCTAGAGTTCGAAGTACATAAGTTATAAGTTATTTAAACACAGTAATAGCACAAATACACGTTTGAGCCCTAGGGGCGTACCAAACCATATACCAATAAAGTGGTATAAGAACCACGACTGAGCTAGACACTAGGCCTAGAGCCTCTAGAAGTGCTTGGACCACAAGGAACCACCCAAGGTAGTGACACAGGGGACCCACGGGGGACGCGTGCAGTGTAGTAACACAGCCGCGAATCGCCGTTAACTTCTATGGAGAAAGTCGCGGTTTGGAATTTAAAGAAAAGGGACACTTAAAGAAGGACTTGGAGCAAACCCTTTGAGAACTAGGTCGTTCTAGAGTCTCTACCCACGGGAGCACCGGAGTACTCTTGTTACCTCACCCAGGGAAGCCGGGTGCATAGGTGCCTTTCGGGGTCGGGTTTCGTCGTCGATTTGAATGGCGATCTGCTGCAAAGTGCTGCTGGCGACCAAGTGAAAAGTGTCCGGGTGGATCCAAGGGTGGATCGGAGATCTGAAGAACCTGAAAGCAGAGGGGACAGAGTCTGGGTCACTAGCCAGTGACCAGGAAGGCGATGAGCAGATGCCCACCGATGTCGAGTGCTTCAGGTAGGTTGAAGGTTGTCTTGACTCTTCAGCCTCGAGGTCCACGAGGCGTTGTCGGCGACCAGGAGCAGGATTCGGGCTGGTACACGATGTCTGTCGAGTGCTGAGGTGTCAGCGACCGGATTGGACCCAACAAGCCTTGGCAACGGCAAGTCTTGATGACGATGAAGATTGACGATTGTGCAGACCAGCAAGGTCTGAGGAACTCACCCAGCAAGGGTAAGTGAGGGCAAGCCTGGAGCAACCAGGGAGCCCAAGTAGAAAAAGATTGGCCTTCGTGAAGGGCTACTAGCCAACGGGCTAGCGACCGTGAAGGAGCCTCAAGACGGTGCACGTGGAGCTGGCTCACAGGACACTCGTGGAGTGGAGGCCAGTGATCTTCGGTGCAGTTGGTGCTGGAGGCTAGGGCTACTCGGAGCCCAAAGCACGACTTCGTGGGAGACCCAGAAGAGGATGCACTTGCAAATGCGTGCGGTGTCCAGGGGTCACGGTTCAACGTTACCCACGACAGCTACGGGCCTCAGCTTTGCTGGAGACTCAGGGCAGCCTCGGGGAAGTCTGGAAATCCACCTCTGGTGGTGCAAAGACTTCGGCGTCCGACGGGAGCTTCAGCGATGCAGACCGGGCAATTGCTTCTTTGGTGCCTGCCAAGCAGGGGAGTCACTCCTTGACCCCAAGGGAGATTCTTCTGTCCTCTAATCTTTAAGTAGAACATCGAAGGTCCAGGATTCTGTGTCAGAGTTTCGTCCAGGGATAATCTAAAGTCCTAAGGACTGGGGTCCCATACTTATACTAAGTTTAGGGGTTGGACTTACTCTGTGGTCCCACCTATGGGTGGGTCAGGGCAGAGGGGTGGCTACACCCCTTTCCCTTTGTCCAGTTCGCGCCAAAGCAGGGGCTGGAAGCCCCTGATCCGGTTTGAACTGGGGTATGCACAGGGACACCAAATGTGCCCCCAGTGCAGGACTTCAAAGCACCCGAGAATGCTCCCGCCCAGCCCCAATACACATTATCCTGTCTGGGGAGGTGGTCACACCTCCCTGGGACAGGAAACCTATTGTCCAGGCCTCCCCTGCCGGAGTTTCGGTCAGCAGCAGGAGGCCAGACTTGTGTCTGTGGCAGCGGCATCCATTTTGTGATGCCAGGGCTTGAAAGTCAGTACCGGGCATACAGGTGTGTACATGTCTTTCCCTCTAGAAGGGTGGAATGCTACCCCCACCGCCAGAACTGGCAGGGGGGTAGTATTCCAAGATGTTTGACACCAAACACGACATGTTTCCGTGCAGCCATCCCAAAGTTAGCATTTAACGCGAGGTTATAATGCGCTTAAGAGTATATGGTCAGGCTGCACTACAAACAGCATCAGAGAAGGGTCTCCGAACGCTGCAGAGGGGCCCTGCTCATGCAGGGGCACCCTCTCACATAGGAACCACGCACTCTGCCTTCAGGATTGATAAGGTCTGCCATAGGAGTGACTTATAGGTTTATATGTGTGTATGTATATAGTGATATAGGTAGCCTATATCACAGTAAGGGGTGCATGCACCACCTTACCCAGGCTGCAGTAGCAGACCTGTGGTGTCAGTTTGGATGGCCTTCCAGGGGTGGCACAATACATGCTGCAGCCCCTGGTAGGCCTCTGAGGTACCTATGCCCTGGGTACATAGTATACCATATACTAGGGACTTATAAGGGCACTCCAGATTCCAATCAGAGATGTGCCTAAGGCACATGGAAACCATTTTAGAGAGGAAGCAGCTAGGCTGGGGTTCTGATTAGCAGGGCCCCAGCCAGACTAAGGTCGAAAAACAGTGAAGCATCAGCAAAAAGTGGGGGTACCCATGTGAAGCAGATCCTACTCTCCTACACAACCCCCCAAACGTAGGGACATTAAACTAACCTTGCCCAGTTAAGTCTTCATGTTCTAAGTGGAAGTACCTAGAGAGTCCATCTGCATTGGCATGGTTACTCCCAGGTCTATGTTCCACTGTGAAGTCCATCCCCTGTAGGGAAATGGACCACCTAAGCAGTTTGGGGTTTTCACCCTTCATTTGTTTTAGCCATAAGAGGGGCTTATGGTCTGTTTGAACAAGGAAGTGAGTACCAAACAAGTATGGCCTCAACTTCTTCAGAGCCCAGACCACAGTAAAGGCCTCCCTCTCAATGGCTGACCAACGTTTCTCTCTAGGGGTCAGCCTTCTGCTAATGAAAGCTACTTGCTGATCCTGACCTTCTTCATTCAATTGTGACAGTACAGCCCCTACCCCCAATTCAGATGCATCAGTTTGAACAATGAACTTCTTGGAGTAATCAGGACTCTGTAGAATGGGAGCAGTGCACATGGCCTGCTTCAGGTCATCAAATGCCTTTTGACAGCTAACTGTCCACTGAACCTTTTTGGGCATTTTCTTGGAAGTTAAGTCATTCAGGGGTGTCACTATTGATCCATACCCCTTGACAAATCTCCTATAGTACCCAGTCAGGCCTA
Source organism: Calotriton arnoldi (assembly GCA_963921515.1). Taxonomy (NCBI): domain Eukaryota; kingdom Metazoa; phylum Chordata; class Amphibia; order Caudata; family Salamandridae; genus Calotriton; species Calotriton arnoldi. The sequence continues at coordinate 638,719 of CAWUFW010008603.1, read as the reverse complement.
AGAAGGCTCTCACCTGAGTCTGGGTAGTTGGAGCAGTCCAGTCCATGATGGTCTGGATCTTGCTCTGCAAGGGTTGAACCTGGCCTCCACCCACAAGGTGGCCCAGGTACACAACCTGACTCTGCCCTATCTGGCACTTGGTGGCCTTGATAGTCAGGCCTGCTTTCTGCAGGGCCTGTAAAACATTTCTGAGGTGGACCAGGTGATCCTCCCAGGTGGAGCTAAAGACAGCAATATCATCTAGATATGCTGCACTACAGGCTTCCAGACCTGTAAGGACTGTATTCACCAACCTCTGAAAAGTGGCAGGTGCATTCTTCAGACCAAAGGGCATCACCACAAATTGATAATGCCCACTAGGGGTTGAGAATGCTGTTTTTGGCTTTGCATCATCAGCTAGTCTGATCTGCCAGTAGCCAGCTGTCAGGTCAAATGTGCTTAGATACTTGGCTGAGGCCAAAGTGTCTATTAGCTCATCTGCCCTAGGTATTGGATGGGCATCAGTCCTAGTGACTGCATTAAGACCCCTGTAGTCCACACAAAACCTCATCTCTCTTTTCCCACCACTGGTGTGAGGTTTTGGCACAAGGACCACTGGACTAGCCCAAGGGCTATCTGAGGGTTCAATAACTCCCAAATCCAACATTTTCTGGACTTCTGTCCTGATACAGTCCCTGACATGGTCAGGTTGCCTATAAATCTTATTTTTAATAGGCAGACTGTCCCCAGTGTCCACTTCATGAGTGCACCAGGTGGTCTGACTTGGAGTCAGTGAGAACATGTGTCTGAACTGATTGAGCACCTGTCTACAATCAGTTTGCTGTTGGGTAGTGAGGCTTCCTGCCAAGGCTACACCATCCACTGACCCATCATCAGGGTTCTGTGAGAGCAGGTCAGGGAGTGGGTCACTCTCTTCCTCCTGTCCCTCATCAGTAGCCATGAGCAAGCCCATGTCTGCCCTGTCCACATATGGTTTTAACCTGTTGACATGGAGAACCCTGTGGGGACTCCTGGGTGTTCCTAGGTCTACTAAGTAGGTAACCTCACCCTTCTGTTCAACAATGGTATGGGGTCCACTCCATTTGTCTTGCAGAGCTGCTGGGGCCACTGGCTCCAACACCCACACCTTCTGTCCTGGCTGATAAACAGTCAGTACAGCCTTTGGTCATGCCAGGCCTTTTGAAGTTCCTGGCTAGCCTCAAGGTTTTTAGTTGCCTTTTTCATATACTCAGCCATCCGGGAGCGGAGACCAAGTACGTAGTCCACTATGTCTTGCTTTGGGGGCTTGAGAGGTAACTCCCATCCTTCCTTCACCAAGCACAGTGGACCCCTGACAGGGTGACCAAACAAAAGTTCAAAAGGGCTGTAGCCAACCCCTTTTGAGGCACCTCCCTGTATGCAAATAAAAGGCAGGGCAAGAGTTTGTCCCATCTTCGCCTAAGCTTTTCTGGGAGCCCTTTAATCATGCCCTTCAAGGTTTTGTTGAATCTCTCAACTAAACCATTGCATTGTGGGTGATAGGGTGTGGTGAACTTGTAAGTCACTCCACACTCCTTCCACATTGCTTATAAGTATCCAGACATAAAGTTAGCACCCCTGTCTGATACAACCTCCTTAGGGAAGCCCACTCTTGAGAAAATTCCCAGGAGGGCCCTTGCCACCACAGGTGCTGTAGTGGTCCTAAGGGGAATAGCCTCTGGGTACCTGGTGGCATGATCCACTACCACCAGGATAAACCTGTGCCCAGATGCTGTTTGGGGATCCATGGGACCAACAATGTCAATCCCCACCCTTTCAAAGGGAACCCCCACCACAGGTAGTGGTATCAGGGGGGCCTTTGTAATGCCACCTGCTTTGCCACTGGCCTGGCAGGTTACACAGGAGCGACAAAACTCCTTGGTGTCTTCAGACATGTGGGGCCAGTGAAAGTGAGGGACAATTCTGTCCCAAGTCTTGTTCTGGCCCAGGTGACCTGCTAAGGGAATATCATGGGCTTGGGTCAATAGGAAGCCCCTGAACTTCAGAGGTATAACCAACCTCCTGGTGGCACCAGGCTTGGGGTCTCTACACTCTGAGTACAAGAGTCCATCATCCCAATACACAGTATGGGGACCACTAGCTTTCCCAGCAGCCTCAGCAGCAGCTTGCTGTCTAAGGGGTTCAAGAGAGGGGCAGCTCTGCTGCTCCTGGCTCAGATCTGCCCTGGAAGGTCCCCCTGTCCCCAAGAACTCAACCTGTTCAGGTTCAAGCTCCTCTGGGACAGTTCCTTCCTCAGGACTGAGATCATCCCCTCAAGGGACTGATCTTCCTTCTGAGCCAAGGGGAAGGCACTGCCTTTACCCTACTACTCCTCCTCTTGGAAGGCACTTGGTCCATTATTCCAGAATCCAAGGCCTGTTCAGTGCTAGACATTTTGGCTTGTGACCTGGTCACAGCAAACACATCTGCAGGGATCCCCAGCATTTCTGCATGGGTCCTGAGCTCCACTTCTGCCCAAGCTGAAGTTTCTAAGTCATTGCCAAGCAAGCATTCAACTGGTAGGTCTGCACTTACCACAACCTTCTTAAGGCCAGTTACCCCTCCCCAGGAGAAGTTAACAACTGCCAGAGTATGGTCTGTTCTGACATTGCTAGCATTGGTCACTTGGTACATCTCACCAAGTATAACTTGCCCAGGATTCACAAGGTCTTGTGTCACCATGGTGACACTTGCCCCTGTGTCCCTAAATGCCAAAGCCTCTCGTCCATTGATTAAAGGCTGTTGTCTGTACTTGCCCAGATTACTGGGACTCATAGAGGAGGTCATATCCATGCCTCCATCACAGACTAGGACAGCCTGAGTGAGTTCTCTGACTAGGTCAGAGCCCATCTCAGTACCCAGGGTCAACCCTACTAAACCCTTGGCTGTAGTACTCCCACCACCAACTGTAACTGCACTAGGGGAGCAGGTGCCTTAGGGACATTGGTGGGGGCTGGAGTCGAGTCTTTGGACTTGGTGCAATCACTGGTCCAGTGGGTCTTTTGCTTACAGACCTTGCACCATGGTTTTCTTTGGCCTTTCCCTTTGGTAGACTGTGAATCCCCACCTGAAGAAGATTTTTGGGGGCCTTGTGAAGACTTTTGATCTTTACCCTTCTCCCCACCCTTATCAGAGTTCTTAGAATCTTGCTTCTTAGGGTCACCACCTTGGTTCTGTACCTTCTGCTTCACCCTGGTTCTGACCCATTTGTCTGCCTTCTTTCCCAATTCTTGGGGAGAGGTCAGATCAGAGTCTACCATCTGCTGATGCAACAGCTGATTTTGACAGTTATTAAGAATCTGCTCCCTCATTATCAGATTGTACAATCCTGTGAAGTCACATACCTTACTGCCCAATAACCAACCTTCCAGAGCCTTGGCAGAACAATCAACAAAGTCTACCCAGTCTTGAGTCTGTGCTTTTTGGGTATCCCTGAACTTTAACCTGTATTGTTCAGTGGTTAGGCCAAACCCATCAATTAGAGCACTCTTCAAGACTTTGTAATTATCAGCATCCTCCTCTCTAACAGTGAGGAGCTTGTCTCTACCTTTGTCTGCAAAGGAGAGCCACAAGATTGCTGCCCACTGCTCCTGAGGGACCCTCTGTACTTTACAGGCCCTCTCTAGAGCAGTTATCCGTTTGTGGATGTCATCCCCACTCTGGTAGGGAGGGACAATCTTGCTCAGGTTTCTATGGTCATAAGACCTTTCCCTATCTTTGGGGAAACTGCTGCCACCATGGGACTCTAGTCCCAACTTTTGTCTCTCTCTATAGAGATCTAGGGACTCCCTGTCTATAGCCAATTGCTGTTTCCTGAGTTCAAGCTGAGTTTGCTCATATTGAATCAGTCTCTTTCTTCTCTCATGAGAGGATTCCCTCCTATGAGAGGAGACAGAGGACCCTATTGAGGTGTCAGAGTGGTTAGACTCCTGAGAAGGAGACCTAGACCTTCTGGGCACACTCAGAACTCTTCCTGGGGGACAAAGGGGAGGTCAGTCTGATCCTCTCCCTCCTCCTCCTCCACAGGAGGAATTGGATTCTCCAGGACAAGGTCATTTTCACCTTCCTGGCCAGTTTCAGAGGGGGATCCTGGGTTTCTTCACCCCTGGCCCCTCCCTCATATTCTGCCCCACCCTCTTTGCCTACCCCTTCAGACCCTAGGGGCCTGCTGAGATCATCAGCTAGTAACACCTCCCTGAGGTGTTGGGTGCTGGCACTTTTGCCTGCCTTCAACTTCCTAGTATTGCATAATGCTCTCAATTCCAAGAATGGGAGTTTATCATACTTGGAGGGAAGAAGCCCACTGGCTTCTGGCAAGGACTCACTGGGTCCTGGCTTTGAAGACATTACTAGTGAGGTGTGGTGTATGCACTACCTACTCTAGTGTGGCCTACTAAACTCTCTTGAGTTGTAGAAAGGGTGTGCTGTCCCTTAACACACAACTCTAAGTTCAGTAGAACTTACTGTATACTAAGCTTAATTTATATGTACCTTAGGTACCTTTAGTGGTTTTCAATTGATCAATTCAATTGAGATTATCTGGTAAAACAATAGCAAGCTGGAATCCCACACGCTGCACACCAATGTGAGAAGTTGGCCTGGTATATGCTGTCCACTAATTATAGTGGGCACCTTGCACCAGTCCAAACAACCCCTTATTGGAGATAGGTTAAAGACAACCTTTATTGAAAGCTATCCTAGTGGTAGCTATGGCGAGCAGCCTTCAGGCTAAGTCTTGAAGGAATGTAAAGCAGCTTGTTTTACCAGTCTATAATCTCTTGAGTGACCAAATGAAAGAGCACCACACCAGGTATATATTCAAAATATATGTATTTATTACTAAACACACCCCTCTAGTTTCGGAGAACATAAGTTATAAGTTATTTAAACACAGTAATAGCACAAATACACGTTTGAGCCCTAGGGGCGTACCAAACCATATACCAATAAAGTGGTATAAGAACCACGACTGAGCTAGACACTAGGCCTAGAGCCTCTAGAAGTGCTTGGACCACAAGGAACCACCCAAGGTAGTGACACAGGGGACCCACGGGGGACGCGTGCAGTGTAGTAACACAGCCGCGAATCGCCGTTAACTTCTATGGAGAAAGTCGCGGTTTGGAATTTAAAGAAAAGGGACACTTAAAGAAGGACTTGGAGCAAACCCTTTGAGAACTAGGTCGTTCTAGAGTCTCTACCCACGGGAGCACCGGAGTACTCTTGTTACCTCACCCAGGGAAGCCGGGTGCATAGGTGCCTTTCGGGGTCGGGTTTCGTCGTCGATTTGAATGGCGATCTGCTGCAAAGTGCTGCTGGCGACCAAGTGAAAAGTGTCCGGGTGGATCCAAGGGTGGATCGGAGATCTGAAGAACCTGAAAGCAGAGGGGACAGAGTCTGGGTCACTAGCCAGTGACCAGGAAGGCGATGAGCAGATGCCCACCGATGTCGAGTGCTTCAGGTAGGTTGACAGTCGTCTTGACTCTTCAGCCACGAGGTCCAGGAGGTGTTGTCGGCAACCAGGAGCAGGATTCGGGCTGGTACACGATGTCTGTCGAGTGCTGAGGTGTCAGCGACCGTATTAAACCCAACAAGCCTTGGCAACGGCAAGTCTCAATGACGATGAAGATTGACGATTGTGCAGACCAGCAAGGTCTGAGGAACTCACCCAGCAAAGGTAAGTGAGGGCAAGCCTGGAGCAACCAGGGAGCCCAAGTAGAAAAAGATTGGCCTTCGTGAAGGGCTACTAGCCAACGGGCTAGCGACTGCGAAGGAGCCTCGAGACGGTGCACGTGGAGCTGGCTCACAGGACACTCGTGGAGTGGAGGCCAGTGATCTTCGGTGCAGTTGGTGCTGGAGGCTAGGGCTACTCGGAGCCCAAAGCACGACTTTGTGGGAGACCCAGAAGAGGATGCACTTGCAAATGCGTGCGGTGTCCAGGGGTCACGGTTCCACGTTACCCACGACAGCTACGGGCCTCAGCTTTGCTGGGGACTCAGGGCAGCCTCGGGGAAGTCTGGAAATCCACTTCTGGTGGTGCAAAGACTTCGGCGTCCGACGGGAGCTTCAGCGATGCAGACCAGGCAATTGCTTCTTTGGTGCCTGCCAAGCAGGGGAGTCACTCCTTGACCCCAAGGGAGATTCTTCTGTCCTCTAATCTTTAAGTAGAGCGTTGAAGGTCCAGGATTCTGTGTCAGAGTTTTGTCCAGGGATAATCTAAAGTCCTAAGGACTGGGGTCCCATACTTATACTAAGTTTAGGGGTTGGACTTACTCTGTGGTCCCACCTATGGGTGGGTCAGGGCAGAGGGGTGGCTACACCCCTTTCCCTTTGTCCAGTTCACGCCAAAGCAGGGGCTGGAAGCCCCTGATCCGGTTTGAACTGGGCTATGCACAGGGACACCAAATGTGCCCCCAGTGCAGGACTTCAAAGCACCCGAGAGTGCCCCCGCCCAGCCCCAATACACATTATCCTGTCTGGGGAGGTGGTCACACCTCCCTGGGACAGGAAACCTATTGTCCAGGCCTCCCCTGCCGGAGTTTCGGTCAGCAGCAGGAGGCCAGACTTGTGTCTGTGGCAGCGGCATCCATTTTGTGATGCCAGGGCTTGGAAAGTCAGTACCGGTGTGTACATGTCTTTCCCTCTAGAAGGGTGGAATGCTACCCCCGCCGCCAGAACTGGCGGGGGGTAGTATTCCAAGATGTTTGACACCAAACACGACATGTTTCCGTGCAGCCATCCCAAAGTTAGCATTTAACGCGAGGTTATAATGCGCTTAAGAGTATATGGTCAGGCTGCACTACAAACAGCATCAGAGAAGGGTCTCCGAACGCTGCAGAGGGGCCCTGCTCATGCAGGGGCACCCTCTCACATAGGAACCACGCACTCTGCCTTCAGGATTGATAAGGCCTGCCATAGGAGTGACTTATAGGTTTATATGTGTGTATGTATATAGTGATATAGGTAGCCTATATCACAGTAAGGGTGCATGCACCACCTTACCCAGGCTGCAGTAGCAGACCTGTGGTGTCAGTTTGGATGGCCTTCCAGGGGTGGCACAATACATGCTGCAGCCCCTGGTAGGCCTCTGAGGTACCTATGCCCTGGGTACATAGTATACCATATACTAGGGACTTATAAGGGCACTCCAGATTCCAATCAGAGATGTGCCTAAGGCACATGGAAACCATTTTAGAGAGGAAGCAGCTAGGCTGGGGTTCTGATTAGCAGGGCCCCAGCCAGACTAAGGTCGAAAAACAGTGAAGCATCAGCAAAAAGTGGGGGTACCCATGTGAAGCAGATCCTACTCTCCTACACTAACTTTGGACTGGCTGCACGGAAACATGTTGTGTTTGGTGTCAAACACCTTGGAATCATACCCCCACACCAGTAACTGGTGTGGGAGTATGATCCCACCCTTCTAGAGGGTGAGACATGACAGCACCGGTATACCCGGTACCAACTTAAAAGAGCCCTGGCATCACAAAATGGATGCTGCAGCCACAGACAAGAGTCTGACCCTCCTGCTGCTGGATGAAACTCCGGCAGGGGAGGCTTGGACAATAGGTTTCCTGTCACAGGGAGGTGTAACCACCTCCCAGACAGGCCTGGGTGGATTAGGGGCTGGGTGTGAGCACTCCAAGAGTGCTTTGAAGTCCTGCACTGGGGGCACATTTGGTGTCCCTGTGCATAGTCCAGCTCAAACCGGTTGCAGGGGCTACCAGCCCCTGCTCTGGTGCGAAACTGGACAAAGGAAATGGGTGTAGCCACCCCTCTTTCCAAACCCTCCCATAGGTGGGTCCCCTGAGTTAGTCCAACCCCTTCCTTGGGTATAAAGAAGGAACCTCTGTAACCAGAACTTTAGATTTCCCTGGACGAAACTCTGACACTGAATCCTGGACCTTTGACGAACTGTTCAACGCCAGATGACTGAAGAATCTCCCTTGGAGTAAAGGAGTTACTCCCCTGCTTGGCAGGCACCAAAGACACATCTGACCGGTGTGCATCTCCAAAGCTCCCGCCGGACTCCGAAGAGTTTGCAACACAGGAGGTGGGTTTCCAGACTTCCCAGAGGCTGATCCGAGTCCCCAGCAAAGCTGAGATCCGTAGCCCTTGTGGGTACCGTGGAACCGGAACCCCTGGACACCGTGCACATTTGCAAGTGCATAGACTTCTTGTTGATCCTTGAGGCTGTGCTTTGGGTTACTTGTAGCCCAGACCCTGAGCAGCAAATTCACCGAAGATTGTTGGCCTGTCCACTCCGAGTGATCCGTGGGCCACCATTTTGTGTTTCCTCTTGAGGTCCCTTTGTGATCCCTTGTCCGTCGACTTGTGGGTCCCTGAGAAGGGCAACTGTACTTTAATTGGGCTTCCCTGGTTGCTTCAGACGTGCCCTGACTCTCCATTGCTTGGGGAGTCCCCTGGACCTTGCTGGTCCACACCGAAGCATTTCTTCTCTTTCTGCATGGGTTGCTGTTGCCAAGGCTTGTTGTGTCCAGTCCGGGCACCGACACTGCAGCACTCGACATCCTTCAGGGGACAGCTCGAATCCAGCTCCTGGTTGTCGTCGACGCCTCCTGGTCCTCGTGGCTGAAGAGTCAATCTTCCCCTCTTCTCACCTGAAACACCCGACATCGGTGGGCATTCGTCTATCGTGCCCCTGGTCACTGGCAAGTGACCCAGACTCTGTCCCCTCTGCTTTCAGGTTCTTCACATCTGCGATCCAGGCTTGGATCTCTTCGGACACTTCTCCTCTTCCGGGCAGCAGCACTTTGCAGCAACTCGCCATTGAAAACGACGACGCGACCCGACACCATTTGACACCTATGCACCCGGCTTCCCTGGGTTAGGTAACACAAGTACTCCGGTGCTCCCGTGGGTGTTGGCCCTAGAACCATCTAAGTCCAAAAGGGTTTGTTCCTAGTCCACTTCTAAGTGTCCTTTAACTTTAAAATTCCAACCGCGACTTTCCCCATAGAAGCTAACGGGAGTTCGCGGCTGTGTTCTCACACTGCACACGGCCCCCGTGGGTCCCCTGTGTCACTACCTCGGGTGGTTCCTTGGGGTCCCAGCGATTCTACAGGCTCTAGGCCTTGTGTCTAGCTCAGTCGTGGTTCTTATACCACTTTCTTAATATATGGTTTGGTACGCCCCTAGGGCTAATCGTATATTGTGCTTTTTTACTTGTAACTTGTGTACTTCGACTTCTAGCCTCATAAAGAGACTAGGGGGGGGTGTTTTAGAATAAATACATATATTTTGAATATATACCTGGTGTGGTGCTCTTTCATTTGGTCACTCAAGAGATTATAGACTGGTAAAACAAGCTGCTTTACATTCCTTCAAGACTTAGCCTGAAGGCTGCTCTCCATAGCTACCAATAGGATAGCTTTCAATAAAGGTTGTCTTTAACCTCTCATCAATAAGGGGTTGTTTGGACTGGTGCAAGGTGCCCACTATAACTAGTGGACAGCATATACCAGGCCAACTTCTCACAATCCCTTCCAGACGTCTGCTTACTGACGAGATTTCCTTCAGTATGCGATCCATGGTTTCGCCCTGTGATGAGGCTGGGGAAGGCTGAGATGGACCAGTCGAGGAAGGGGTAGCACCCTTTGTGGTCATGTTGCGTGGCTGCTTAAGTGCTTTTGTGAACAGGAGCTGCCTAGAGGATGGGCTTGTAGGCTTGTTAGCGGACATTTACCCCCGATCGTAGTGCAGTAGTCTGCTCTTGCGCTCTGATGCACCTGATGCACTCGAAACAAGGAGACCAATGGGGCAACAGTGATGGATCATCACCATCGTGGGTCGGAAATGGTGGCCCAGGAGTAGTCCTCAAAGGTCAAGGGTCCGGGGTGGGGGCATACTCAGCCCTCTGTACTGTGACCTTGTTGTGAGGGGCCCCCTGGATCTCCATGTTGGGGGACTGGAGAGCGACGTCAGGGTCCGGAGCACTGCCTGGGCTCAAACTGCGGAGGAAAGGGTGTGAGCTGTTGACTTTTTGCAGGTAGGACCTCCCTGTTCGACCCCTCCTGCACACTTTCCTATTGCTGCAGTTCCGGTGGGCCGCTGGGGCCACGTAACATAGGGCATAAGCACTTGTGTGGTATACGGCCTGTAGGTGGGCGGGGGGAGGCGTGATTTACCCCGCTCTTCTCAGGGTCCCAGGGTAGGCCGCAGCACGAGGGTTCTCTGGCTACACGTGCACCACAGGTTAAATGATTAAGTTGTCAAAGGGCAGCATGCGGGCCCGCACATGTCCAGTGACGGCCCTGTGGGCGAGATCACGCAGGTTGGCCAAGGAGAGATGACAGGTGTGTTATTGCCCGTCTAGGCGTATATCGATTGGGGGAGGTGTGGGAGTCAGAAGGCTTCCCCTCTTGCTTTGTTCCTGCGCAGCATGGGTATCAATCAAAGGGGGGGGGAGTCTGCTGGCCATTGCGCCCCCCGGGTCCCACTCCTCACTGTCTTGTTTACGCAGTGGCCCTCGATGAGTGGTTCCAGTGCACTCCCTGGTGTTGACCTGGCTCCTGTCGTGATCCAGGGCCATGAGTGAGCCCAGTGTGGTGTCTCTCTTGGCTGCCTGCCGTCCCCCAAGATAAGAGGCCCTGGGTGCACGTTTGCAAAAAAAGGCAGTGGGAGCGCCGCTGGTTGCTGTATCCAGGGGCGAGGGACGGACTGCTCCTTTCCTCCAAGGCCGGAGTCAACATTGCGGCAGCACCTCTAAGCCCTGCCAGTGCTCACGGGGACCCGCCTGTCCCGGGCCCGCCCGGCCGCTGAGGAAGCCCGGTCCCGTGGTCGGGCCTAGTGGCGAGCGCAGGTTCAAAGGGAACCCCGGCAGTTCCTGGTATGTAGCAGGGGGAGGGCGTCACCACGGCACAGGTACACAGGCCACAGATCCCAGGCAGTGCACCTTTCGGGATGCGGAGGTCAAGCCCTCGATGTCCAGGCTCAGGGACGAAGGGGCAGTGTCGATCCTTTGCGCGAGGGCCGCGGCTTCCTTCAAGACTCCAGGCCCGGTGTTCACTGACAGCTGCTTGAGTGACCCCGCTCAGGCATGCCGCTTTCGTTGTCAGCCCTTGTTGCACTGCTGTCGTCCATGGGTCTAGGGGAGAGGGGAGAAGCACATGGTGAGTCCCCAGCCATGCCTGAAAGGTCGCTGCCTCCGCTCAGGGCCCGTCTCGGAGTGGAGCTTGCAGCTTAGGCGGCGATCTTCACTCGTGGCCAGACCATGCCCCAGTCCAACCCTTCTTTAGGTCTCGCCTAGACAGCACATGTGCTGTCGCAAGACCTATAGTAAACACAAATATGGAGGGTAATTTCTCCTGTCGCTTGCCATTGGTTGATTCTGGCATTGCTATTCTTATCTGGCTTAAGGTTGGCTTTTGATCCGATAGGTCACTTCCGTTTTGCCTTCGTTTTGCAGGAAGCAGCACCGACCAACTACATTTTAATTCCGCTGCTGGCTGTTATCTACTCTTGTAAGCACTATTTTCGCGATTGAGTTTCTCCTACTTCAGTGCTTCACGTCCCGTGCTACATCACACACTATGGTAGCCACGCACCTTTAATTGTTCGGCACGGCGCTTGCATCATCTTGCATCTATGGCATTTAAGATCCCTCCCCGCAGCCCAGGCTTTTGAATCGCCGCTGCGAAACTCCTCAGCAGGCAGGGCGCAAACAAAGCAAGTTCACCCCTCCAATGCTCACAAACTCAGCGAGGTCGCTGACTCGTGCTCATAGTGCCAATATCGGCAACACTCAGTTCTCATTCAGCAACATACATAAATAAACCACACAACACCTTTTTTAGTGGAGAAATTTGCTGCAGGTTTATTTGCATAACCAATATGCCAACATGGTGGGTTATCTTACGGGCGATCCCAGGGCAGGCCAGCCCCTATGCCGCCTGCCCGTCTGATGAGCCAACTTGCACCGTGGCCGCCGCCAACCGGTGGTTACCAATTATTGGGAGAGGCCACCTCTCCCATCCGTGGACCGCCAGTCCACTCCTTACTCACGCCCCGACCGGTGGGCGGAGCGTTCCAGGCAGCCCCCGGTTGCTCAGACCCACAACCGCCCGTAGGGCTAACGGGGCGCCGTAGTTCTTCCAGGGGACCCGCTAATACATCCCTGGGTATCCTTGGCTTAGCACCCTTGTTGTGCTGCTGCAATATAGTACCCTTCTGTACCTTGCAGACTCTGGATCACCCTGTAACTCCTCCTGCAACACAAAACAATAAGTTAGATTCTTCCCCTCCCCATACTACCCTTTGGCCGTCCGCAGGGTAAGCGGTAGGGTGGGAAACAGCGAGACGGGTAGCGGTCAAGAGACCGTACAGTGGGCGGGGGAAGGCTTTAGTACCCCTGTCCCCTCCCACGGCCGGAAGTGACGCGGCCAGCAGACCCCCTGGTCCCTAGCCCAGGGAGCCTAGTGAGCGGACTTCTGTGCCTTCCTGTGGCACTAAGGCGGCCGCCCTTTGGAGGGTCCCCTACGTGGCCCCCCTGGGCAGCCTTGGCATAGTGCCAATATCGGCAACACTCAGTTCTCATACAGCAACATACATAAATAAACCACACAACACCTTTTTTAGTGGAGAAATTTGCTGCAGGTTTATTTGCATAACCAATATGCCAACATGGTGGGTTATCTTACGGGCGATCCCAGGGCAGGCCAGCCCCTATGCCGCCTGCCCGTCTGATGAGCCAACTTGCACCGTGGCCGCCGCCAACCGGTGGTTACCAATTATTGGGAGAGGCCACCTCTCCCATCCGTGGACCGCCAGTCCACTCCCTTACTCACGCCCCGACCGGTGGGCGGAGCGTTCCAGGCAGCCCCCGGTTGCTCAGACCCACAACCGCCCGTAGGGCTAACGGGGCGCCGTAGTTCTTCCAGGGGACCCGCTAAAACATCCCTGGGTATCCTTGGCTTAGCACCCTTGTTGTGCTGCTGCAATATAGTACCCTTCTGTACCTTGCAGACTCTGGATCGCCCTGTAACTCCTCCACAGCTCTGGGGGTGGCCACCGTCACCACCAGGGCCCCCACCAAGGCAGATATTCCTACCTACAGCCTGTTGCTTCCAAGGCCTCCCCAGGCCCAACAAATTAAGTCCATGCCTACCCTTGAGAGGTGAATCCCATCAACTTCCCATCCTCCAGTAGACTTGGCCTGAAGAAAACCATGACTGAAGAAGCCAAATCCCCAATGCTCCGTGCATTTACGCCTGGCGCTGTTCACTCTCCTACGTGATATCTCAATGGCGTCTTCAGGTCGGGCTCCTTGCCAAACTGGGCGAGGTAAAATTTAAGACCACCACAGTTCACATGCCCCAAGCTGATTACTCAACTGACACATGATGTCCCTCATGTCTTGGAGCAGCCCTCTCCTCCCCAGAGTCGTCAGGTCATTCCCTCCCAAGTGTATGACCAGAATAGGAGGTGGACCGCTCCCTCCCCCAAGTTTCTGCTGCAGCTACCTCCTCAGCTCGCTCCGGCGCATACCTGGGTAACCTAGCCACGTTATCTCTGTGACCTTGGTTCCTGGTAGATAAAGAGATGTTGTGTTTGAAAACCATAATTGTTGTAGCGTTTATATTCTAATAATCTACAATTGCACAACAACACCACCTCACTGCAACACCATTTGTCAATCCGGGCCAAAACCGTGCACCTTTAAGCACCGACTGTCGGTTGCAACCTGGTACCTAAGGGTCCTCTCGCCATATCCTTCAGCTCAAGGCCTAAAAATCGTTTGTAGCATTGCGACTCCCAGCGCCCTACCTGCTTAATTCGCTCTGGTGGCATCCCTGATAGGAAGGCTGTGGCAGCCGCCCCAATCCTGAAGGAGTGGCTGCTGAATCTCTTGTCTCCCCTGTCTGTCCTGCCAATTGCAAGCATGCTTGCATGATGTGGTCTACTTGAGACTTTGTAACCGGAGACCCGTTGGGCCAAAGCACACTTGTTGGATGGCAAAATCCACAACCTGCATGGCTGCCAGCCAAGGCTAAAGGGCGGGCGAAATTGCACCTGTTTATTGTTACTCAACTCAGAGGTACTCGAAATATCGACCTCATGAGGATGAAATGCTAAGTGAACCTACCCGGATCGGAATCTGTGACCAGAGGTCGGACCCAAGCCCCTTACAGTTCTACCGCTCCGCCTGCCTGTGAACTTGTCTCCCAGGGCCGACTTCAAGCACCTGACCCATACATGGGCATGCATGAGCTAGAAACCCACCTCTAAAAAGGCCTGCCAACCGGCAACCACCAAAATGCAGTCCGAATGATTGCTGACAACTCCCAAGGAAAAATGCTTAACTGGAGCATCAATAAAACCATAATTATGGCTGCCGAAAGTGCTCTCGTAGTTGTCCGTATTAGTACTCCCTCCCTTCCATATCAGTGCTATCAAGGCAACCCGCACCATCCTGGGAATGGCCCGCTCCCGCCCCAGCTGGCAGAAGGTGCCTATTCGCGAGTAGCCCATAACCTTGCGTATTTTACCAACGGTGTACCAGGATTATGCTGAAACCTACTGCTGAGTGCGCGTTATACAATCCCAGGTATGCCTATCTTTGCCTATTCTGTTACTAGCTGCACTTGTTTGATAACCCTGCCAGACCCAAACCCAGGCGAAATAAAAGGAAGCTATACCGCTGCCCGTGTGCGTCGCTGCTGGTGTTAGTGATGGTCCAGTAAGCACCGGTAAAGTAGATGCTGTACTATAGCAACAGGGGGCCATTGCAGCACTTTATTAAAGTCCATGGCTAACCTACTCACAGTATGGCAGAAACTAGAGGGGCTGTAATTTTAATGCCCATTGAGCTGATCAATAGACCCCACAGGGAGTGATCCTGTGTACTGAGGTGGCAACCACCAACACTACCACTCCCCGCATGAGACTCAGTCCAGGTTTACTTTGCCCAGTGCAGTAGTGTGGTCACCATTCGCCGGCATCTAACCTGTGCAGTGTCCTGTTCTGTTCTGTTCAGTCCCCCTCATGTGCTTCCCCTGGGCACCTCTGCCTGATGTGCGTGACCTAAGACATTCCCCTTGCATGGTGTTCTGCCCGAGAGACAGTCCCACAAATGCCCCAAAAGTACCACTACTAGCCTAAATCGATTCTTGCCTGGCATTCCTTCATGCCCAGAATACCCAGCGGTAATGCTTCTACTCGGTCAAAAGACCTGGCCACACAACAAACCCACCGAGACAAGGTGTGGTCCGTTACCCTGCCCAAAGCTCTGCGGAAATAACAAATAAGCAGGATCTGACATAAAAGAGGAGATCCCCAGTTGCACTTGCAAATTGTTGTACTGCCCAACCCGATCTGCCCCTTTGAAAGATACCCCAACCGCTTGGATTTAAGCCTCACCAAGCATGACCTTTTATCCTGGACCTACCTCCAACATGACATGTATTTTAGCGCGCTGCCACCCTAGGGGTCTGCTGGCTCTGACAGAGCAGTGACAAAGTGAAGCCTGCTAACCTGCCCCCAAACTCAGCGGGACACCCCCACGTGCGAGCTTGCCACAAACGTCTGTAAAAGCATGCTAACCATAGCATGTTTGACTTCCCTTTTCTCAAGGGGGGCGGCCCGTCCTGTCTGGAGGTGTGTGTATTGGACGACCCGAGTCCTGGAAGTACCTATGATTACAGTACATTAGTCACTACTTCATGGTACCTGGTGCGTTTGATAAAACTACTAACAGGTCTAGCAAATCCATCAGGCATCCTCCGTTTACTTTAGGGATGTTGGATGAGAGGATCCTGTGAAATCTGGAAGATATCTCCCTTGGCATGCCATCCCTATAGCACAACAAATACATCTCCTAGGCATGTCACTTAAATCATCTCGAATGTGATTAAAGCTAATTAGTTTGAGTTCTGCTCTTGGCAACATCCCTTTTAACCCACCGGTTGGGTAACCACTCCTGTTTGCTTCTTGTACAAGGGTACCCAATGGCCTGGCACTGTGTGAGGGAACACAAGAATACCCCTAGTGGCCAAAGCAAACAATAGCTTGTGTGTATAGGTAGGCCCCGACTCGCAGGACCTAGTTATCCTGCTAACATTGAAAATCCCTACTGCCTTCGGACCTAGCCCGCGCTATATGAAATTGCGAATAAGGTAAACAATACAGACGCACTTCAGCACAAGGACAGGGCACGCTGGTAACACTCCTAAAGGGTCACCACTCAGGCAGCCGATGCCCTGCTACACTGGCGCTGAAAGAGCACATGCTGCGTAGTGCAGAGAGTCAGAAGACACTAGCCTGCGGTTCCTTGAGGAGGCACTGGCTCATAGGGGATGGGACGGGAGCAGTCGTTGTTTGTGTACTCCGCCCCCGTACCTACATATCTCCCTGCTAGCTGCGGCTCTACCACCACCCTACAAAGCACCTTGTAACCTTTTCAATTGATAAAACCCGACTTCCCCGCAGTGCCACCTTTCATCGTTGTAACTTCCAAGACTCGTCACTTATATCACTTTACACTCTCACCCTCCGGGTGCCGCACTGACTCACGCTTTGTCTGAGGGTTCGCCCTGCCCGTGAGCCGCTGTCCCGTGCTTGGCACACGGCCCCTGATCCGCTCTGCCAGAAGGACACCGTAGGCGGCAGAATACCGGGCCAGCAAAGACAATATAATTCCTTACTCTGCAAAAACATAGACTAAAAGTGGCAGTGAAATGAGGGCAGTGTTTTAAATAATTAACTGTGTTGGGTTCTATAGAATCCGCAGAGGTTACCAAAATGCCGCCAACCGGAAATTCCCCTGCCTGTGAGACACGAGGCTTGTCTGAGGCAACTAATTAGTCGGAAAACAAGCAAACCTCATCGCCGGGCACTGGAAAGCCGCCTGCTCCGTAGACAAAGCAACTTGAGATTACCCGCAATGTAGGGCCCGGCCGGGGACCCGACAGGCCACAAGGCAGTGCCCCCTGGCCACACCAGGAACTCACACAATAGTTCGTACTGACCTGTCCCCGCGCCGGCAATAACAAAGGGATCACCCCTCCTTCCCTGGCCAAGAGACATTGGCGGACACAACCAACGGACCCTCACCGTGTCTGGTTGTCCGACTCGGGCTCAAGAAGTGGGTGCCAGTGCACAACACCACCAGGCGCCCTTGCTACAGAGGCCCATAAGTTCCCAGTATGTGCCAACCTCAGAGCCTGAAATTAAAGCGCTTCTTGACAGTCAGAGGCTGCGTTTCACCCCGGTTGCCGCACTGATTCACGCAGGTTTGACTCGGGGTTTCGCATACTCTGTGGTGCCAATAATATATCCGTGCGCCAAACCAACCTACAACGCCGCTGTTTTCTGGGAGGCCACGGGTACTGCATAGCGCTAAGGAGGAGCACTCTAAGCGAAATTTCCCGCGCGGACACCACATGACTGAAAATCCTGCTCTGCCCATGAGCCACTGCACCGGGCCAGCGAGCCACAAGACCGCTCAATCGCAAGCCATCCCGCATGGGGCTGAAAACCAAGCCAGGCAAAGACAACGTACTAAATACTGTGCTCAGGTATCCCTAAACGAAGATTTGAAACCTGGGAGCAAAAGGGCAAGAAGTTATCTGCGGTCACCCCCTCCGACAAGGGTGAGGTGTGGCCAGGGGAGGAACGTCTCGGACGAGAGCACCAGCCCCCGCCGTGGATGCTTTTGCTCAGAGAGGCACCGGATTCTATAAAGTTGGGCCATAAGTGCATAGACCCGCGCCCTCTGCAGCCTTACGAGCACGTGAAAATAAGAGGGGCCGCGTTGCACTTCCAGTGCAAACACTTTGAATAAGCAGGCAGCGACTGGTCCCCCCCAATTCGTGCCCTTCCACTAGGGAATGGGAAAGCGAGCCCCGCAAGACCACCGTTCCTCTTGACCCCGTCAGAGGCAAACACAAACAGGGGCAGCAAAGGGGGATCACTGGTAATTCTAGGCTCCGTCGAGCACGGAGCCACAACATCAGGCGCTCCACTGCACCCCCTTTACCCATGTCCGTCAACGCCGACCTACACAGTGTAGCCAGGCCCAAGCCGCCAGGCTCTCCCGACCCCCAACCAAAGCGCCAAACAGTCCGAGAACCACTCCCGGGAGGGACAGAGGCCACATGCCGGCACTCCCGCTGGGCCCTCCACCCTGTGCATCACACGGGCCGTAGAGGAAACCTGAAGCACGGATACGTGCCCGGCGCCCACCAGGGTCCCAGGAAAAGAAGGAAGCCAGGACACAAGAGGCACGCTGCGAATCGTCCGCGCCAAGGCACACCGTTCAACTGCACTTCTCTTCGCCTGTGCCAAGACCTTTGTTCACACCACAGCCCTGTGTGTGTGATTCTGTTCCTGATCCTTAGCAGCACGAGCCGAACAGGAAGACAAGAGATCATTCGATCCCACTGCAGCTGTGACTGACCCTGATCCGGCCCCCCAGTGACTCCTGCCAAAGCCAGACACATTCGCAGCGCACACCCTCTGTGCAGTATGTTCCCCGCACCGTGGCTTGCGCACACCTGCTGTGCACCCGCTGCCCCATGCCAGGGCGCTTGAATCCGGGAACTGAAGGAGCCTCTAAGACGGCACAAGTGAAACCATACCCCTGATGCGGTGTGGCGCTCTCTCCACCTCAGCCGACGCATACCCCATGGGCCACGTGGGGATGCCGTGCCCCGCTCAAGTGAAAGCGGAGCAGCAAGCCAGGCCTGACACTGCTGCTCGCGTTCACTGGAGGAATCTTCGAATCGTGTCTGCCGGGCGCACCCTGCCCTGCCGCTCCCACAAGCATGCGGCCGCCCGGCAGGACCGAGGAGACCAGAAGCAGGGGCGAGCCTCCCCCCCCAGTCCCCCGCACGGGTTCACCCGTACGAGCTGGGGGGGGCGAAACTACCGCATGTAGGAAGGCAAGGGAGAGATGCTCGGAGAAAGCGCAAGCTTGACCCGAAAGAAGTTGGCGCCTGCATGAGCACCGTGATACTTGGCACCAGACACGGGAAAAAAGAGTTGTGGGGCTCACCGGAAGTGAGCGCAACCCGCGGCTCAAACTCTGAAAACCGTGTCAGCGGTCTAGCCTGCGGTCCGCATCAAGTCGCAGGAGCGCTTGCCCGATGCTGAGGCAGGCGCCCCCCCCCCCTCGAGACGGCTTCTGGGACTCGAACCCACAACCTTTCAATGCCTTCACAGCCAGCCTAGAAGTCCAACGCGCTATCCATTGCGCAACCGAGCCACACCAGGGTCCAGGTCCGGGCGAGAGGCCCCGTATGCGTGGCTCCCCCTCCCCCCCGCGAGGTAACCCAGCCTGTTGGGGTGGCGGTAGCGGGTGATGGGGGATAGGAGGCGTGCGAGGCATTGGGCGGGGGCGCGAACCAGCCAAGACTCCCGGAGCGCCTACCCGGCACCGTTTTGCAAGCGCCGTGATGTCGACGATGCTCGCGGGTAAGCCCCACCCACGGCGGCCCCTCGTCCGGGCCGCACACTAGCCCGCAACATCACCAAATAAATAACTGGCAGCAGTGAGGCTCGAACCCATGCCGATAGAGACACTGGCCTCCTAATCCTGCCGCTGACCCGCCCTCCTCCCTTCCTCTGCTCGCAAGTGCGTGCCGGAGACAGTCCCACGCTGGAGGGTGCCGGTCGCCACGGAGGCGAGCGCGTGCACGGGCCGCGGCCCAGGCCCCTCCCCTGGCCCAGGGGACGGCCCCCAGCCAGGAGCCGGCAGCGTGCATCCAGCCTCACCAGCTACCCCTCAGCGAACCAAGCAGACCCGGGAGGAAGAGGAGGTGCGTCCCGGCGCGGCCCCTGCACCCTACTCGCCCCGAGTGCACCAAAGCCAGGAGATCGGCTGCCCCTCGGCCCGGGAGGCCCCCGGGCCAGGCAGAGCCCGGAAGGCGGAGCCCGCTGGCAGAGACCCCCCCCACGCCCGAGGCCACGCTACCCAACACGGTGAGCCCCGAGGGGGGGGGGGAGGGGGCGGCGATGCAATGCAGGGGCCCCGACGCCTCGCTGAAGGCGGCCCGTCGCACGGCCAGGAATGGCTCCCAGGGGAAGGGCATAGCGACCCCGCCGGGGAGAGCCCCAACGGCAGGGCCCTGGGTGAGGCCCCCGGACCGTGCACAAAGCTTCGTGCCCTGAGCCCGCTGATGGCCTTACGCCCCCCGGTACCCCTCTCCAGCCTGAGCCCTCGAGGAGCTTTCCTCCCCCCCCTAGAACGGGCGCCGATGCCGGGCATGGCCTGGCGCCCCTGCCTAGGGAGGCCGGGGGGGGAGGAATAGAACTCACCAGTGAGCGGTCCGCGGCCGGCGACAAAAGGCGACAGAAAACGGCTGCGAGGCGAACAGCGAGACGGGTAGCGGTCAAAATTTCCTCCTAGTACACCGTGGCCTAGTGCACCCCTGGCCCCTCCCTGCTCGATTCCTCCCCTCTCCCAGAAGGGGCCGTCTCCCATCATCCTAAACAACATCCTCCCCCTTCTAAGACGGTACCCCATCAAATCCGATGGGGTTCTTTTACTGGGAGGGTTCTTAGAAGGATTCGTGATCCCTTATGTGGGCACTCTGACGTGTAGGGAGGCAGACAACCTAAGGTCTGCCAGGGACCTCCCTCATGTAGTGCGGACAAAGCTCAAGAAGGAACTG
The DNA here is from genome assembly GCA_963921515.1 of Calotriton arnoldi. NCBI lineage: Eukaryota > Metazoa > Chordata > Amphibia > Caudata > Salamandridae > Calotriton > Calotriton arnoldi. Next base: position 618,077 of record CAWUFW010008603.1, on the reverse strand, counting down.
GAGCTAGGTAGGGTAGCAGGGCCCTTCAGAGAGCCCCCTCTGGACAACTTTGTTGTCTCCCCCGCTGGGGTGGTACCGAAGAAGGAGCCGGGGACCTTTAGACTCATCCATCACCTCTCCCACCCAGAAGGCGACTCGGTCAACCATGGGCTGCAGGAAGGAGCGTGCTCAGTGTCATACTGTACTCTAGATGTGGCGCTGGACTTAGTCAGGAGGGCGGGCAAGGGGGCCTGGTTAGCAAAGGCGGACATTGAGTCGGCATTTCGCTTGCTACCAGTGCACCCGAGCAGCCAACACCTGCTGGGTTTCAGGCTAGATGGGTGGTACTTTTTTGACAAATGCATGCCCATGGGGTGCGCAGTTTCCTGTGCCTTCTTCGAGGCCTTCAGCTCCTTCTTACAATGGGCGTTACAGGAAACCTTCGGGGTGGAACGGGTCTCCCACTACCTGGACGACTTCCTTTTCATTGGGCGGGATGGCACTCAGGAATGCAGAGCGGCTCTTTCGGACTTTCAGACCCTGGCAAACCATCTGGGGGTCCCACTAGCAGCTAAGAAAACTGAAGGGCCGGCGCAAGTACTCACGTTCCTAGGAATTGAACTAGACACGGTGCTGGGTGAATCCAGGCTGCCTCCAGATAAGGTCAGGGACCTGGAACAACAGATCAGACTAGCAGTGGGGAAGGACAAGGCCCCTCTGGCCTTTGTGCAGAGCCTCCTAGGGAAACTCAACTTTGCTGCCAGGGTTATCCCGGCGGGGAGAGTATTTGCGCGCAGACTGGCCAGAGCGACCGCTTCAGTCACTAAGAAGCACCACTTAGTCAAACTGAGCAGGGGCATGAGGGAGGACTTGCTAATGTGGGCAGAATTTTTGGAGAACTTCAATGGGTCAGTCATTTGGCGCGCTCCCTGGGCCAATAGCGTGGAACTTTCCCTGTTCACAGATGCGTCGGGAAGGGAAGGGTTCGGGGCCATCTTAGACCAGGAGTGGTGCGCCGAGAGGTGGCCCAACTCTTGGCGGAAGAGAAAGATCACCTCCAAGATTACTGTGTTGGAACTCTTCCCCATAGTGGTAGCTCTTCACCTGTGGCCGGCCGTGCTTTCAGCGAAAAAGGTTCTTTTCTGGTCTGACAACTTAGCAGTTGTCCAGGCAATAAACTCACATTCGGCTAGCTGCCCCTTGGTTTTGGGTCTGTTGAGGGAACTGGTGAGGGCATGCTTAAAAAACAATGTTGAATGCAGGGCTCGCCATATTCAAGGGGTTCAGAATGTTGCCGCTGACGCTCTCTCTCGATTTCAGTGGCGCCGTTTCCGAGAGGCGTGGCCGAGAGCGAGAGAGGAGAGGACCCCTTTCCCTCCACACCTGTGGCATCTTCTGAGGTGGAACAGCGGTTGAGGAGTTTAGGTGAGATGTCATTGGCACCGAGGACGGTGAAGCGCTACAGGACTTGTGTAGACACCTTTTGTGCGAAGATGGGTGCGTGGGACGATGCGGGGTGCCCACTGGAATTGAGAGTGCATAAATTTATTTTGTGGGCCAAGGATGGTGGGAAATCCCACCCCTGGATCTCGGGGCACTTGTCAGCTATAAGTTATCACGCCCGGTTGAGAGGACTTCCTGACCCGACCAAATCCTTTGTCATCAGGGCTGCACTGAAGGGATGGGCGAGGAGCGAGCACCGTTCCCCGGACAACAGGTCTCCCATCAGTTACTCGATCCTGCAGGGGATGCTAGACAGCATGCCCAAGGCCACCCGCTCGGGGTACGAGGCAATCTTATTCTCCACTAGTTTTGCGCTGGCCTTCTTTGGGGCCTTCAGGATTGGGGAACTAGTTGCGCTGTTCCAAGCAGGATACCTCGGGGGTGGCATTAAATATCAGGGACGTGACCATTAGCTCTTCTTGGCTCAGGATAGTGGTGAGACAATCCAAAACGGATCAAGCAGGAAAAGGGAGAGTAGTACTGCTACAGGAGCTGGGGGACGCCAGGTACTGCCCCCTCCTTTTGAGCAAGGCTTATATGGCCCTCCGCCCGGGGTCTGCGGGGTACTTACTCGTTCATGAAGACGGGTCCCCAGTGACCAAGTTCCAAGTAGACCACATCATGAAGATTTGCTTGCAATTGTCAGGACAAGCAGGGGGAGAGAGGAGATTTAGCAGTCACTCTTTCAGGATTGGGGCGGCCACCACTGCCTTCCTATCAGGTATGCCGCCAGAACAGATTAAGCAAGTAGGGCGGTGGAATTCGCATTGCTACAAGCGTTATATAAGGCCTGGAACGGAAGGTTAGGGAGAAGTTCCCTGGGTTATGTGAATCTGTCTGTGTGGACAAGGCGTACGGTTTTGGCCCTGTTGGCCAAATGATGTTGCAGTGCTGTGTTTGTTTGTACAAAAGTAGATCATAGAATATAAAAGTTAATAAAGTGATTTCAAATACAACATCTCTTTATTTACCAGGTACCAAGGTCTGGGTAATTGGCCACTCAAGCATCGTTAGAGTGGCATAGTGGGCTGAAATAAGGAAGTGGCGACATGGCTTCTCCGCTACAGAGATCACTTGGCTAGGTCACCCGGGCATGCGGTGGAACGAGCTGAAGAGGAAGTTACACCTGAGACTGGGGGGAGGGAGCAGCCCACCTCACATTCTGGTCATACACTTGGGGGGGAATGACCTGACTACACGAGGGAAGAGGGGCTGCTCCAGGACATGAGGGACACCATGTGTCAATTGAGTATTCAGCTGGGGGCTTGTGAGTTATGGTGGTCGGAGATGTTACCTCGCCATGTCTGGCAAGGAGCCCGTTCAGGAGAGGCTGTTGAGATTTCACGCAGGAGAGTGAACAGCGCCATGTGTAAATTCACCCATCAATGGGGATTTGGTTTCATCAGGCACGGTCTACTTAATGCCAGGGCCACTGGAATCTGGGAAGTGGATGGGGGTCACCTCTCAAGGGTAGGCATGGACCTATTTCTGCTGGACATAAGCGAGGCCCTGGAAACAACAGGCTGTAGATAGGAATAGCGGCATTGGTGGGGGGCTCTGGTGGTGACGGGGGCCACCTCCTGAGCTATGGAGGAGTTACAGGGTGATCCAGAGTCTGCAAGGTACAGAAGGGTACTATTTTGCAGCAGCACAACAGGGTGCTAAGCCAAGGATACCCAGGGATGTATTAGCGGGTCCCCTGGAAGAACTACGGCGCCCCGTTAGCCTACAGGCGGTTGTGGGTCTGAGCAACCGGGGGCTGCCTGTAGGCTTCATACCAGCGAGACGGGTAGCGGTCAAGAGACCGTACAGTGGGCGGGGGAAGGCTTTAGTACCCCTGTCCCCCTCCCACGGCCGGAAGTGACGCGGCCAGCAGACCCCCTGGTCCCTAGCCCAGGGAGCCTAGTGAGCGGACTTCTGTGCCTTCCTGTGGCACTAAGGCGGCCGCCCTTTTGGAGGGTCCCCTACGTGGCCCCCCTGGGCAGCCTTGGCATGTCCACTGGGGGTCTCGAGAGTACAAGGAAGCTTGAACCGAAGGTGCGGGGCCACCGCCTAGTTTACTTCCACAGCTGCACTTTAGTCTTTTTGTTTTAGGCGATTCAAAAGCCTGGGTTGGGGGGAGGGATATTAAATGCCATAGATGCAAGATGCTGCAAGCGTCGAGAAAGGGCGGGGGCAACGGTTCACAGCAGCGGGTGGTTTCACAGTGCAGAGGGTCCTCCCTCCGTAAAGCCAGCATGCTGTTGGAGGTTTTGGACCGCGGTATATCGCTTAAGGACCTCCATTTAAACAAAGTAGTGCTAGTTTTAGGCACAGGGAGATGGAGTGATTTGCACACATTCACGGGATGTGGAGCCCACGCCGGGACTCGAACCTTCATTTCCGCCGCTGCGCTTTTATTCCCCCACCTCCCCCGAGTTGCACTGTTTCTTTACTTTTCAATTTACTTTCCCGGGAAGCATGAGGCATTGTATCCCTTCATACTCCCCCTTCCTAAGCATGGTGGGGGCTTCAGAGTCCTCGGAGAGGTAAAAGGGGGGGAGGGGGCTACGTGCCTTTCTTATTTTCTACATGAGCCTGCTTCCATGTAGCTCCCACACCCGCCCCGTCGCTGCCATGTGCCCTCACTGGTTTGTGTTTTTATACAATGCAGCCCTGCTCCCTTCCCTGGATCATGCCCCACTCCATATCAAAACAGGGGGAGTATGTAATGCTTACCCACCAACCAGCTTTCTTTCCCTTCTTATCTAGTCCTGCCAGACGCACATGTATGTCATCAGTCACATTTACCTTCTACCATTAATCGCCAAGAAAAATAAAATACTGGTAAAAAAAACGGAGCTTCAGTTATTCCCCATTCTGCGGGAATTAACTTGTAACTGCATTTACTTGTGAAGTATTATGGTATTATTCCAGTGTTTATGGGTGCACAGTTACCAACCCACCAGCACCATCACCTTCGAAAGAGCGTCTTACTGGGAAGGAAGGGAATGCTCTGCTGCAGTCCCTTCCCTAATTAGCATTTTTCGAACTTTCGCTGCTTTGTCTACCCTAGTTTTGAACTTCTTCCCAGTGATAGTGTCCCTGTGAAGTGTTTGTCTGGCTCCACCTCATTAAAACCAATAAATGCTTTGGAGCACTGTTGCATGTTTGGGCCAAGGTTTATTTTTGTCAATCTCGCTCCACCACACTACGCCCTGCGAAGGGCTTGAATGCCCATTGTTTGTGTTGAGAAGCACTCGCTGGAACACCCCACCCCTCAACACACGTGCACATCTCCCGGAAGTCTGCTGCTTTAACACAGGCCGACACTCCCTGCCATCATTCCCTACCCTTCACCTCACAAAAAATTTAAGATGGCATATTTGATCTCCGACCTTGCTTATTCATCCCAGTCCCCATCTATTCTTAAATTCAGTTTCCATGCCCCTGCACATCAACCGTTTTAAAACCACACAGGGTATGAGGCTGCCCGCGGCCCCCGCAGGGGGCCACCCTAAAAGGGCGGCCCCTTTAGTGGCATTTGGGCACGTCCCCACCCCCTACGTTGTGGTTTGCGGGACTCCTAGCGGAGTCCCCTTACATGACGTCCCAAGCACGTCACTTCCGGCTAGGATTGGGGAGGGGAGGGTATTTAGGCCTCCCCACTCCATTTTGTGCCCTCTTTTACGCCTTCATTCGCGCAAGAGGGTGAATAGCGCAATGCGCAAGTTTACAGTCCAGCGAGGCTTTGGGTTTATCAGACATGAGCTGATCCAAATGAAGGTGAGAGGCTATTTTGAGGCTGATGGAGTGCACTTGTCCCAAGTTGGTATGGACCTGTTTCTCTTGGACATACAAGAGGTCCTGGAAACAGCAGGTTGCAAATGAATGAGAGTGCTGTGTGGTGGGGGGCTCTTTAGGCGACGGGGGCCGCCTCCTGAGCTGTGGCGGAGTTACAGGGCGATCTGGACGCAGGACGGGTACAGAAGGGTACCTCTGCAAGAGCACAATAGGGGTGCCAGAGCCAAACCCCAGGAACCTCATGGGAGGGTCCTGGAACAATTACGTCGGCGCCCGTTAGTCCTCCGGGCGGTTGTGGGCCTGAACAACCGGGGGTTTGCCTTGCTACGCTCCGCCCTGAAAGGGGCGTGAGTAATTCGGACCAATGTGTCACATGATCCAGTAAGGGGATCACCCCCATAAGGGTAGCGCCGATTGGATTCTCCACGGTGCTTGGCTCAGCAGGCGGGCGGGCAGCATAGGTTGGTTTTAGCTGCCTGCCCTTGGATCGCCCGTAAGATAACCCACCATGTTTTGCATACTTTGTATGGAATAAACCTGCAGCATTATTTTCTCCAAACAAAAGGTGTGTGGCGTATTTATTTATGCATGCCTACTCTATTGTGGGGGTGGGGGTCCTGTGCCAATAATGGAACTATGAGGCTGCCCGCGGCCCCGCAGGGGCCACCCTAAAAGGGCGGCCCCTTTAGTGGCATTTGGGCACGTCCCCACCCCCTACGTTGTGGTTTGCGGGACTCCTAGCGGAGTCCCCTTACATGACGTCCCAAGCACGTCACTTCCGGCTAGGATTGGGGAGGGGAGGGTATTTAGGCCTCCCCACTCCATTTTGTGCCCTCTTTTACGCCTGGCACGCCGTTTCCCACCCTACCTCTTACCCGGCGTGGGGGCTGTCAGGCTAATTACAGAGGACGTGGTAATGTTTTCTTTGTCGTTGCAGGCGGAGTTACAGGGCGATCTGGACGCAGGACGGGTACAGAAGGGTACCTCTGCAAGAGCACAATAGGGGTGCCAGAGCCAAACCCCAGGAACCTCATGGGAGGGTCCTGGAACAATTACGTCGGCGCCCCATTAGTCCTCCGGGCGGTTGTGGGCCTGAACAACCGGGGGTTTGCCTTGCTACGCTCCGCCCTGAAAGGGGCGTGAGTAATTCGGACCAATGTGTCACATGATCCAGTAAGGGGATCACCCCCATAAGGGTAGCGCCGATTGGATTCTCCACGGTGCTTGGCTCAGCAGGCGGGCGGGCAGCATAGGTTGGTTTTAGCTGCCTGCCCTTGGATCGCCCGTAAGATAACCCACCATGTTTTGCATACTTTGTATGGAATAAACCTGCAGCATTATTTTCTCCAAACAAAAGGTGTGTGGCGTATTTATTTATGCATGCCTACTCTATTGTGGGGGTGGGGGTCCTGTGCCAATAATGGAACTATGAGGCTGCCCGCGGCCCCGCAGGGGGCCACCCTAAAAGGGCGGCCCCTTTAGTGGCATTTGGGCACGTCCCCACCCCTACGTTGTGGTTTGCGGGACTCCTAGCGGAGTCCCCTTACATGACGTCCCAAGCACGTCACTTCCGGCTAGGATTGGGGAGGGAGGGTATTTAGGCCTCCCCACTCCATTTTGTGCCCTCTTTACGCCTGGCACGCCGTTTCCCACCCTACCTCTTACCCGGCGTGGGGGCTGTCAGGCTAATTACAGAGGACGTGGTAATGTTTTCTTTGTCGTTGCAGGCGGAGTTACAGGGCGATCTGGACGCAGGACGGGTACAGAAGGGTACCTCTGCAAGAGCACAATAGGGGTGCCAGAGCCAAACCCCAGGAACCTCATGGGAGGGTCCTGGAACAATTACGTCGGCGCCCCGTTAGTCCTCCGGGCGGTTGTGGGCCTGAACAACCGGGGGTTTGCCTTGCTACGCTCCGCCCTGAAAGGGGCGTGAGTAATTCGGACCAATGTGTCACGTGATCCAGTAAGGGGATCACCCCCATAAGGGTAGCGCCGATTGGATTCTCCACGGTGCTTGGCTCAGCAGGCGGGCGGGCAGCATAGGTTGGTTTTAGCTGCCTGCCCTTGGATCGCCCGTAAGATAACCCACCATGTTTTGCATACTTTGTATGGAATAAACCTGCAGCATTATTTTCTCCAAACAAAAGGTGTGTGGCGTATTTATTTATGCATGCCTACTCTATTGTGGGGGTGGGGGTCCTGTGCCAATAATGGAACTATACTTATACTGGGCAGTAACCTACCATGTCAGTAATTGGTTGATGTGGTCTGGGGACTGGGGGCGGGGGCAGGGGGTTGTGCCAGGCAACCTTCAGAGCCTTATTACCTCATTGTGGCTTCACATGTACAATTATGGGTATAATAGTTGCATAATATCGGTTTTCAGTTTAAGCCTGAATGTTAATCTTGAGATAAACGAGACTATTTGTATGTTGTATGTTGATTACTTGTTAATAATTCTTTAAAATAGCAGTAAGGGGCTTGGGTTCGGGCCAGAGGAACATTTCTCTCACCGCATGTTATTGGCTGTTCTTCACCTCCTCTCCCGTGATTCTACTGTATACACCTATCTGAGCCTGCCATTATCGAACCAAACTAGACTGTTAATCTTTAGGCGTGCTAACTTAAGCTTTAATTAATTATGCCTCATGATCATTAGTCTTCCTTTGTGGTACGTATTGTTCTCTTTGCTCTGCAGTGCTATTAATATACTTTAACTAACCTTGAATATGTCAGTCTTTAGATGAGCATGCCTGCACTGTTTTGTTTCTGTATATCATGGCCGCGGCTGCAACAATTTTTTCATTAATTTTTAATCCCACTATAATTCAAAAGCTCATTGAGTGCACTGATGCTCCTAGTACTGGGTGTAGTTGTGCTGTATCAAACTACTGTAAGTGGCAGCATTAGATCATGACAGTTCATGTCACTCTAGTACTGGTTTTTGCAGATTCCAAACTGTTTTCTGTGCTCCCCCAAGGAGCATTACTGTACCTTTCAATTGTTTCCTGGGCAGTTTAATCACTTGTCTCCTTGGTTAGGGTTTTGTTGCAGACATTTTTGAATGTTCCTAATGTCTCAGTATACGGTCAGAGTAGATTTAAATTTCCATTTCTCCAAACTCAGTGTTACCTGATTTTTGCCCCCTCTGGCTTTCCTGTTGTGACCTGCAAGGTAACCTGCAACTCACCACATACCTCCAATACACACCACAGATTTCCACATCATGCCACAAAATTTAACATCACACCACATAATGCAACTTCACAACATGCCACTCCTCAACACCAATACCATTCCACATAATAAACTCCATAACACACAATCTCACTGTAAATAATTCCAGTATACTCAATACCATTTAATTAATATCCACATAATTCCACAGCACACCATGCCACATTTTTCCACTACACAACTCCACACCACACCATACAATTCCATTCCATACAATTCCACAACAACCAATTCCAATATAACCATCGTTCCCTCGCACTTCCAGACTCCCCTGTCATCTCCCCCACACAACCACTGCCCCTCTCATCTCCCCCTCAAACTACCAATACCCCTCTCATCTCGCAATTCCACTGCCTCCTCTCATCCCTCCCTCACACTCCCTCTCTCCTCTCTATACTGCTTGGTCACACATGCTACCTTGCTGTACCTCCTCATGCTGTGCACTGGTCCACCTCTCGCCCACATAACTTTAGGTACCACTCCCACTCGTCTCTCCTTGTCACACTCTCTCTCATCCCTCTCTCCCCACCTCTCTCATATGGTTGACTTCAGATCTTTGAGCACAGTTTCTTTCCCGTGACTTTTCAAGGTTTCTGTTCCTCAAACCCATCCTCTCCTCCTCTTGTAGGGTATTTTCTGCATACACAGGTGCTCCCTCAAATGCATCTGTGGCCTGCCCTCCCGCTGAATTATGGGATCGTCAAACTGGATCGTCAATTTAACAGGGGGGGGGGGGCCATAGCTACTATCCATAAGTTATCGGTTGAATGCTCCTTAGAACCAGTGAAAATCGAAGCCAGCGAGACAGGCTTCTTTACAATCATGGCGGACACTAACTATGTCATCAAAGGCTATCTAATTTACAGACCACCGGGCCCTAGCGCCCAGTTTGCATCTAGCCTCAGGGAACAAGTAATACAACCAGCACTTTGGTATTCTAAAGTGTTGGTGCTGGGAGACATGAACCTACACTTTGACGATATGGATAACTCCGTAGCGCAAGAGCTCTGTCAGGAATTGGCCGCGTTACAGTTGGTGCTGCAATCCTCCCTCCCGACTCACCAACGGGGCCACTTGTTAGATCCAATTTTTGCCAATTGGGGGGTCTAATGATTGAAAGCCCTACCGCAGTCCCATGGACAGATCATTATCTGATCCCTTTTAGCACTACGATAGCTAATGCCCCACCTCTGAAGAAGGCAGGTGCAGGGAGACTGCAGAGGAAATGGGCTAGGTTCTCTGCAGCTAACTTCAAGCATGCCCTTCAGAAGGGAGGGCCACCGGGAGGCAATGATATTGAAACTGCCTGTAGCGCGCTAGATGAATGGATTACTGAGGCGCTAGACTTAGCAGCCCCATGGTCCGCTAGTGTACCAAGGAGACAGTCAAAATCTGCTCTATGGTTCAACGAAGATCTCAGGAGAGCTAAGACTTCGTGCAAGCGTTTGGAACGGATATGGAGGAAAGACTTTTCAGAGCAGAGGAAGACCGAATATAAAACTAGTCTTGAATACTATCACTCACTCATAAGGAAAACTCGAGCCGATTACTACAACACAAGGATAGAGCGGGCTGAAAATTCGTCCAGAGAGCTGTTCGTAATTTTTAAGGACATATCGTCACTGGCCAGAACTACGGATCCAAACAGCAGCTCGGTGGATTCTTGCAACCTGATTGCAGAATTCTTTGCAGAAAAGGTAGCAAGGATTTATACCTCCTTCCCGGATGGAAGTTTGGAGGGGGCAGGAGTGCTCAATATGGAGGAGGCACATTGCCTCTCCAGATTTAACCTCCCCTCCTGTGACGATCTTAAAATCACGGCCTTAAGCATTAAGTCCGGTTTGCCAAGGGACCCTAAGACACCTAAAACTCTGAGGGAGAGCATGGAGATCCTAGTACCCTATATTAGGCACCTCCTTAAACTCTCCTTTGAATCGAGGGTGGTCCCAAAACAGTGGAAGGAAACAGTTGTCATCCCCATTAAGAAAAAAACGGGGGTGAGCGCAAATCAGTTGGATAACTATCGACCGGTCTCGCTCTTGCCATATTTTGCTAAAATAGCAGAAAAAGTGGTCAACGCTCAGCTGACAACACACATTAACCAGCACAGCCTATTGCACCACACACAATCGGGTTTCCCGGCAACGTACTCTACTGAGTCAGCACTGCTTCTGTAAACAGAAACCATTCGCAGATACGTAGACGAAGGTCAGACAGTGGCTTTGGTCCTGTTGGACCTCAGCGCCGCATTCGACACCGTCGCCCACCCACTGCTCCTACAGCACCTCAAAAAAGGAGGGCTGGATAGACTGGCCTTGGAATGGCTGAGATCCTTCTTACAAGATCGAAGCTTTCAAGTATCCCAAAGACCGTACTATTCTAAAAGCATTGTGCTGGCTCAAGGGGTTCCCCAGGGCTCTATACTTAGCCCCACTCTTTTCAACTTATACATGGCCCCTCTGGCAGACATTATTGCGAAATACGGCATTAGTGTCGTGTCATATGCGGATGACACGCAACTAGTGGTGTCACTATCTCAATCCCACGAAGAGGCAGCCACCAATTTCTCCACCTGTTTACAGGAGCTGGCTGTCTGGATGTCAAGTAACTGCTTAAAGCTAAATGGCAGTAAGACGGAGGTTCTAATCGTGGGTAAGGCGCCTTCGATATGGTCATCGGCGTGGTGGCCGCAGACTCTGGGCCCCACCCCCTCCCCCAGCGACCAGGTTAAGAACTTGGGGATGTGGCTGGACTCGAAGCTCTCCTTTGACCACCACACCAGGATTGTGGCCGGGAAGTGCTTCGGAATAATGAAAGTCCTTCGGAAGATCTTAGATGTGCTTCCCGTAGCTGCCAGGAAAACCCTAGTCTATGCGTTGGTAACGTCCCGCCTGGACTACGGGAATGCTTTATATCTTGGAGCTAGTGGAAAGTGTGTGCAGAGACTGCAATGCATCCAGAATGCGGTGGCTTGCCTTGTTCTGATGCTGCCCAGGAGAGCTCCGTCCAGGAATGCCCTCGTTCCCCGGTGAGGGAAAGAATCCTTTTTAAAGCCCTATGTGTCAGTCATCACATTTTGCAGGGAAACGGACCTAGCTATCTACACAGTCTTCTGTCCCCCTACACTCCGACCCGGGCCTTGAGATCCTTGGGAACGGGACAGGTTAAGATTCCAGTAATCAAAAGAGTAAGAATGGGTGGAAGATCTTTCCGCTACTTAGCCGCTAAACATTGGGATGTCCTCCCTCTGGCTCTTCGGACAGAACCATCAGAAAGGCTATTCCGAAAAAAACTAAAGACCTGGATCTTCCACATATAGATGTCCCTCGTAAGCCTTCTCAGGTTACCAAAACAAACAAACAGGGAAGCTAGCTGCAGCGCGGGGACATACTAGTGAGTATAACCATGCGCTTTAGAAACTTATTTATTATTATTATTATTTATCTCTTTCTCACACAATCTTTCTGCTCCTCTATATTAAGTTTGTTTACCACTTCATGCACAAACTACCTATCCCTCTCTATCTACCTTTCTATCTAGTCTGTGCAGCTCTCACCATACCACATAATTCCACTACACAAATATACTACACACCACTCAATTCCACTCCACTCCACGTACATCAGCTCCATTTCAAACCAAAACACATAGGTAAAAGACATCATTTACAATGCCAAAAGCTCAAACTCTCGCAAATGTGAGACCTATTGCATTGCAAATGCTTGTAATATATATGTAGCTGAACTCACTCCACTGATCCAGTCCTTTGGCGTCCTACTCACCTCCTACACAGATGACACACAAATTGTTGTTCCTGCTGCAAACAAGACCAAAAATACAAGCTCCCAGTTGCACAATTGTATGAAAGAAATCGCCATTTGGATTGACAGCCATTGCCTTAACCCCATCGATGCTCATGACGTTGCGGTTCCGTCATGAGCATCGGTTGGGCTGTGCTTATGACGGAACCGCTCCGTCATGAGCACAGCCCCTGGGGGAAGCGCTGGCCCCCACAGAGGGGGGTGGCAGCGGAAGAGTTTCCGCTGCCACCCCCGACCCCCCCCCATGCTTTCCCATGACGTCAGCGCGCACAGCACGCGCCGACGTCATCAGGAAGCGCTGGACGCGCTGGAAATCATTTCTTTCCAGCGCGTCCAAGAGGGAGGGTAAGTTTCTTTGCTCCGGTGGGGCGGGGGGGCCAAATCTGGATGCCTTGAGGCATCGGGGGAGAGGAAACAGTGTTTCCTCTCCCCTGATGTCTCAATGCAGGGCATTCCTGGTGCACGATCGTGCACAGCGTCGCAATCGTGCACCAGGAATGCCCCACTAGACACCAGGGATTCGTTTTTTTGTGCAAAGGAAGCGACCCCTTGGGCAAGGGTCGCTTCCTAAGGGAGACAAATAATTTTAGACTTTTCTGCCCCCCCTGGGGACAGATCGGCCGATCTTTGGCCGTTTGTGGAACCAGGGGGGGCAGAAAAGCCCACTAGAGCCAGGGATTTGTTTTTTTTTTTTAAATTGGAAGCGACCCCTTGGGCAAGGGTCGCTTCCTGGGGCCCAATATATTTTTAAAGTATATTCTGCCCCCTCTGGGGGCAGATCGGTTTTTTTATTTGGCCTTTCAGAAAACCCCACTAGACACCAGGGAATTTGTTTAATTTTAAATGGAAGCGACCCCTTGGGCAAGGGTCGCTTCCAGGGGCCAAATTAATATAAAAATTATATTCTGCCCCCCCCCCCCTTGGGGACAGATAGCCTGATTTTTTTGGCGTTTCTGGCCCCAGGGGGGGCAGAAAAGCCCACTAGAGCCAGGGAATTTGTTTTTTTTAAATTGGAAGCGACCCCTTGGGCAAGGGTCGCTTCCAGGGGCCATATTTAAAAAAAAAGTATATTCTGCCCCCCCTGGGGGCAGATCGGTTTGTTTATTTGGCCTTTCTGCCCCCAGGGGGGGGCAGAAAATCCCACTAGACACCAGGGAGTGATTTAAATTTTAAATTGAAGCGACCCCTTGGGCAAGGGTTGCTTCCTTATGGGCCTAAATAATTTTTAAGACTTTTCTGCCCCCCCTGGGGACAGATCACCTGCATTTTTTGGGCAGAAAAGCCCACTAGAGCCAGGGATTTAAAAATAAATAAATTGGTCGCTTCCAGGGGACATATATTTTTTTATGTGTATTCTGGTCCCCCTGGGGGCAGATCTGCCTGTTTATTTGGCCTTTCTGCCCCCATTTGGGTAGTGACATAGCGTGTTATAATGTTAATTGTTTTATTTCTTGTGAATTGCAATTGTAATGCTTTATTTATCCCTTTTTGTTCTAGTTCAAGGCTTTTGCTCTTTAGACTGTTCCAGGTTGCGGTTTCGTTACTGGTGGTTCTGCTGTTTGTGTAGTTGCATGTGTTTGGTAAGAGACTTTTTTTGTACAATGTAAATGAGTTTTATTTCTCTGCATGAATGTGTTTTTTGCAAATGGTGTAATAATAGCAGTATGTTTGGCTTTTGTTTTTTGAGTGTCAAAAACTTTTTGCATTTGTGCTCGATGTATATTTTGTTGTCTTGTGCGTAATTGGTTTTGTTTTTGTCTTTCTAGTGGGATATCGGTGGTTTTTGCTGTGTCTTTGCAGAGTAGGTGCTGGTGAGTGTAGCTGTCTCTTGTAAGTGAATCGTATAGTTTTTGAGTATATAGATCTTTGTGATAAAGGCACACATTTTTTTACTTACTTGTTTTGCACAGTGTTGGTTGTTGTTGACTTGTTTGTGCAGTCTCCTTTCTTAGTAAGGATAATGGCTAGCCGCAGGATTACTGCTCAGCAGGTTGTTGGTATGCTTTTTGAGTCTTCCTCTGACCATGGTTCAGAGACTGACTTTGCATCTGAGGCAGAGGAGGCAGGGGACGATTCAGGCAGTGAGTTTTCTCTCCACATGGAATCATCGGATGATGAAGCTACTCTCAGTGCAGATGAAGCTACTCTTAGTGCGGATGAAGTGCCTGTGTTAGAGGAGGACATTGATGTGCCGATAGTGCAGCAAGAGGCATCTGGGCTGCAGCCTGGGGCTGCAAGGCTTCCCGTTGGTGTAGTGCGGCAAGAGGCACAGGGCTGCAGCCTGCGGCTGCAAGGCTTCCCGTTGGTGTAGTGCAGCAAGAGGCATCTGGGGCTGCAAGGCTTCCCGTTGAAAGTGATGACGTCTGGGTTGCCCCAGGCATGGTACAGCCGGCATTGCCAGACTTTACTGGTGTTCCAGGGTGTAGAGTGAATACTGAAAACTTGTTGCCGATACATTTTTTTCAGTTGTTTATGGACGATGTATTTGTGGCAGAGATTGTTGAGCAGACTAATTTGTATGCCGAACAGTTTTTGAGGGACAACAGTGCCAGCCTTAAGCCCCACTCTAGAGCTACCCGGTGGACTCCTACAAATTTGGAAGAGATGAAGAAGTTCTTGGGTTTAACTTTTTTGATGGGCTTGCTAAGGAAGCCATCAATGTCTTCATATTGGTCTACTAGTCCCTTGATGGCAACTGCTATATTTCCGGCAGTCATGAGTCGTGATAGGTATTTGCTTCTGCTTCGGATGATGCATTTTGTCGATAATGGTTTAGCGTTGCCACGAGATCACCCTGATTGTGACCGTCTTTTTAAGATTCGGCCTGCCATTGATCACTTTGTTGATCGATTTTCTGAGATCTATGCTCCAGGGAAAGAAATTGCAGTGGATGAGTCTTTGATGTTGTTCAAGGGCCGCTTGGTTTTTAGGCAATACATTCCTAGTAAGAGGGCACGCTATGGAATTAAGCTGTATATGCTGTGTGACAGTAGGACTGGATATGTCTCTAATTTCAGGGTGTACACCGGTAAGGAATTCAGGATTAACCCCCCTGGTTGTCCGTCCACTTTTGGAGTGTCTGAGAAAATTATGTGGGAACTTGGTAGAGGATTTTTTAACAAAGGCCACCATTTATATGTAGATAACTTCTACACTGGTGTGCGGTTGTTCAGGGAATTGGCCAAAGTGGACACTGTTGCTTGTGGCACAATCCGCTCTAACCGTAAAGGTTTCCCAAAAGAACTTGTTTGTCAAAAGCTTGTGCGGGGACAGTGCGTTGCGTTGCGAGGAGCTTCTAGCTGTGAAGTTTTCAGACAGGAGAGATGTCTACATGCTGACTACCATCCATGATGAAAGCACTGCACCTGTGACTGTTTGGGGTCAGATTGCTGAAGTGCGCAAACCTGTGTGCATTTTAGACTATAATAGGCACATGGGTGGTGTTGACAGAGTAGATCAGAGGTTGGAACCTTACGCTGCTCTTCGTAAGGCTTACATTTGGTATAAGAAGTTGGCTATCCATCTTTTCCACTTGGCAACCTTTAATGCTTTTGTTGTGTTCCAGGATTCTTGTCCTGAGTCAAAGATGACTTTTGCTAAGTTTCAGGAGTCTGTAATAGGCAGCCTTGTTTTAGTGGAACAGGCAAGTGTTCTTAGAGTTGGAGTGGTGGAGGATGTGGCTAGATTGAAAGATCGCCACTTTCCTGATCACATTCCTCCCACACCCTCAAAAGACTTTCCCAGTAGGAGATGTAGAGTCTGTTGGCGAAGAGGTATGCGGAAGGAGACTCGTATGGACTGCCCCGAGTGTCCTTCTAACCCTGGGCTGTGTGTGCCTGCTTGTTTTAGAATGTACCACACGCAAAAGAATTTTGGGAGCATCCATGAGTGGTAAAGTGAACTGCCTGGCCTCTATTGTTTAATATTTTTTGTTCAGTTTCAAGGTTGACATTTGTGTAGTGTATTTAGTTTCAGATTTTGTGTTAGTAGATTTGTATCTATTTGCAATTTGTTTGTGTTTTCTTATTATATAAAAAAAAATCCTAAATGTGATGGCGGTGTGCGTGGAGTGGCGCTTGTCTGGCGGTGTGCGTGGTATGGCGCTTGGCTGGAGGTGTGTTTGGATTGGCGCTTGGCTGGCGGTGTGCGTGGACTGGCGCTTGGCTGGCGGTGTGTTTGTACTGGCGCTTGGCTGGCGGTGTGTTTGGACTGGCGCTTGGCTGGCGGTGTGCGTGGACTGGCGCTTGGCTGGCGGTGTGTTTTGATTGGTCTTGGCTGGCGGTGTGTTTGTACTGACGCTTGGCTGGCGGTGTGTTTGCACTGGCGCTTGGCTGGCGGTGTGCGTGGATTGGCGCTTGGCTGGCGGTGTGTGTGGACTGGTGCTCGGCTGGCAGTGTATGTGGACTGGCGCTTGGCTGGCGGTGTGTGAGTAGTGACTAGCTGCTGGTCACTACACACACTGCTAGCCAAACGCCACTCAACGCAATCCGTGAGCTGGTGTGGTTGCTGTGTCAGGAATGTGGGCGTGTGAAAGTGATGGGCCCTTGAATGGCGCTGTCTGCTGGTGTGAGTGTTGTAATGTGCTGGGCCCGCGGCTGGCGTTGTGAATGGTTTTGTATGTGTCACACATATGAAAGGTGTATGAATTTGTGCCGGCACGGTGATTCCACACAAAAATATGTGGAAAATGTGTTTTTTTCAGCTAAATTTGAGGTTTGCATGGCATTCTGGGTAGGAAAACGTTGGGGGTTCCACGCAAGCCATACCTCATTGGACTCCCCCGGGTGTCTAGTTTTCAGAAATGTTTAGGTTTGGTACTTTCCCAAGATGGCCGCCGAGCCCGGGGCCAAAATCTCAGGTGCCCCCCCCCCAAAACCAGGTAGTTTTGCTATAGGTAATTTTGAAGTCTCCACAGTACGATTTGGGCCATTTCCTGTTGCAGCCACTATGCCTACCCACACAAGTGAGGTACCATTTTTATCGGGAGACCTGGGGGAACGCTGGGTGGGAGGAAATTTGTGGATCCACGCAGATTCCAGAACTTTCCCACACAGAAATTTGAGAAAAAAGTGAATTTTTCGGCGAAATATGAGGTTTGCAGGGGATTCTGGATAGGAGAATGATGGGGGACCCACGCAAGCCATACCTCGCTGGACTCCCCCGGGTGTCTAGTTTCCAGAAATGTGTGGGTTAGGTAGGTTTCCCTAGATGGCTGCCGAGCCCCGGGCCAAAAACTCATGGGACCCCCCATGCAAAACCAGGTTTGTTTGTGATAGGTAATTTTGATGTTGCCTCAATAGGTTTTGGGCCCTTGCCTGTCGCGGGTCTTTGACCCACCCACGCAAGTGAGGTACCATTTTTATCAGGAGACCTGGGGGAACGCTGGGTGGGAGGAAATTTGTGGATCCACGCAGATTCCAGAACTTTCCCACACAGAAAT
This sequence comes from Calotriton arnoldi, assembly GCA_963921515.1. Classification (NCBI taxonomy): domain Eukaryota; kingdom Metazoa; phylum Chordata; class Amphibia; order Caudata; family Salamandridae; genus Calotriton; species Calotriton arnoldi. The sequence continues at coordinate 600,314 of CAWUFW010008603.1, read as the reverse complement.
TTGAGAAAAAAGTGAATTTTTCGTCGAAATTTGAGGTTTGCAGGGGATTCTGGGTAGGAGAATGATGGGGGACCCACGCAAGCCATACCTCGCTGGACTCCCCCGGGTGTCTAGTTTCCAAAAATATGTGGGTTAGGTAGGTTTCCCTAGATGGCTGCCGAGCCCCGGGCCAAAAACTCATGGGACCCCCCCTTGCAAAACCAGGTTGGTTTGTGATAGGTAATTTAGAATGTCGCCTCAATAGGTTTTGGGCACCTGCCTGTCGCGGGTCCTTGACCCACCCACACAAGTGAGGTACCACTTTTCTCGGAAGACTTTGGGGAACACGGGGTGGGTGGAAATTTGTGGATCCACGCAGATTCCAGAACTTTCCACCACAGAAATGTGAGGAAAATGTGATTTTTTTGACAATTTTTTAGGTTTGCAAGGGACTCTGGGTAACAGAACCTGGTGGGAGGCTGTCAAGTCACCCCATCCTGGATTCCCCTGGGTGTCTAGTTTTCAAAAATGTATAGGTTTGCTAGGTTTCCCTAGGTGCCGGCAGAGCTAGGGTTCAAAAACTACAGCTAGGCACTTTGCCAAAAAAGGGTCATTTTTCAGTGTGAAATTGGGGTGTGTCCACATTGCGTTTTGCGCCATTTCCTGTCGCGGGTACTAGGCCTACCCACACAAGTGAGGTACCATTTTTCTTGGAAGACTTTGGGGAACGCGGGGTGGGTGGAAATTTGTGGATCCACGCAGATTCCAGAACTTTCCACCACAGAAATGTGAGGAAAATGTGTTTTTTTTGACAATTTTTTAGGTTTGCAAGGGATTCTGGGTAACAGAACCTGGTGGGAGGCTGTCAAGTCACCCCATCCTGGATTCCCCTGTGTGTCTAGTTTTCAAAAATGTATAGGTTTGCTAGGTTTCCCTAGGTGCCGGCAGAGCTAGGGTTCAAAAACTACAGCTAGGCACTTTGCCAAAAAAGGGTCATTTTTCACTGCGAAATTGAAGTGTGTCCACGTTGCGTTTTGCGCCGTTTCCTGTCGCGGGCACTAGGGCGACCCACACAAGTGAGGTACCATTTTTCTCGGAAGTCTTTGGGGAACGCGGGGTGGGTGGAAATTTGTGGATCCACGCAGATTCCAGAACATTCCACCACAGAAATGTGAGGAAAATGTGGGTTTTTTGACAATTTTTTAGATTTGCAAGGGATTCTGGGTAACAGAACCTGGTGGGAGGCAGTCAACTCACCCCATCCTAGATTCCCCTGGGTGTCTAGTTTCCAAAAATGTATAGGTTTGCTAGGTTTCCCTAGGTGCCGGCAGAGCTAGGGTTAAAAAACTACAGCTAGGCACTTTGCCAAAAAAGGGTCATTTTTCACTGCGAAATTGAGGTGTTTCCACGTTGCGTTTTGAGCCGTTTCCTGTCGCGGGCACTAGGCCGACCCACACAAGTGAGGTACCATTTTTCTCGGAAGACTTTGGGGAACGCGGGGTGGGTGGAAATTTGTGGATCCACGCAGATTCCAGAACTTTCCACCACAGAAATGTGAGGAAAATGTGGGGTTTTTTGACAATTATTTAGGTTTGCAAGGGATTCTGGGTAACAGAACCTGGTGGGAGGCAGTCAAGTCACCCCATCCTGGATTCCCCTGTGTGTCTAGTTTTCAAAAATGTATAGGTTTGCTAGGTTTCCCTAGGTGCCGGCAGAGCTAGGGTTCAAAAACTACAGCTAGGCACTTTGCCAAAAAAGGGTCATTTTTCACTGCGAAATTGAGGTGTGTCCACGTTGCGTTTTGCGCCGTTTCCTGTCGCGGGCACAAGGGCGACCCACACAAGTGAGGTACCATTTTTCTCGGAAGTCTTTGGGGAATGCGGGGTGGGTGGAAATTTGTGGATCCACGCAGATTCCAGAACTTTCCACCACAGAAATGTGAGGAAAATGTGGGTTTTTTTAAACAATTTTTTAGGTTTGCAAGGGATTCTGGGTAACAGAACCTGGTGGGAGGCAGTCAACTCACCCCATACTAGATTCCCCTGGGTGTCTAGTTTCCAAAAATTTATAGGTTTGCTAGGTTTCCCTAGGTGCCGGCAGAGCTAGGGTTCAAAAACTACAGCTAGGCACTTTGCCAAAAAAGGGTCATTTTTCACTGCGAAATTGAGGTGTTTCCACGTTGCGTTTTGCGCCGTTTCCTGTCGCGGGCACTAGGCCGACCCACACAAGTGAGGTACCATTTTTCTCGGAAGACTTTGGGGAACGCGGGGTGGGTGGAAATGTGTGGATCCACGCAGATTCCAGAACTTTCCACCACAGAAATGTGAGGAAAATGTGGTTTTTTTGGACACTTTTTTAGGTTTGCAAGGGATTCTGGGTAACAGAACCTGGTGGGAACCAGTCAAGTCACCCCATCCTGGATTCCCCTGGGTGTCTAGTTTTCAAAAATGTATAGGTTTGCTAGGTTTCCCTAGGTGCTGGCAGAGCTAGGGTTCGAAAACTACAGCTAGGCACTTTGCCAAAAAAGGGTCATTTTTTACTGTGAAATTGGGGTGTGTCCACGTTGCGTTTTGCGCGATGTTTCCTGTCGCGGGCACTAGGCCTACCCGCGCAAGTGAGGTACCATTTTTCTCGGAAGACTTTGGGGAACGCGGGGTGGGTGGAAATTTGTGGATCACGCAGATTCCAGAACTTTCCACCACAGAAATGTGAGGAAAATGTGGTTTTTTTGACAATATTTTAGGTTTGCAAGGGATTCTGGGTAACAGAACCTGGTGAAAGGCAGTCAAGTCACCCCATCCTGGATTCCCCTGGGTGTCTAGTTTTCAAAAATGTATAGGTTCTGGCAGAGCTAGGGTTCAAAACCTACAGCTAGGCACTTTGCAAAAAAAGGGTAATTTCTCATTGTGAAAATGTGGTGTGTTCACGTTGGGTTTTGAGCCATTTCCTGTCGTGGGCACTATGCCTACCCACACAAGTGAGGTACCATTTTTATCGGGAGACTTAGGGTAATTCAGATTTTTAAAGCAACTGTTATTACCTATTGACTTTCGATGCCTTCCAAATGAAAGACATTGTGTAAAAAAGAAGTCATTTTGAAAAATGACCGATAATTCTCATGCTAGTATGAGTATTCCCAATTTCGGAAATGTGCAAATATCTACTGTTTCTAAACTCTATATTTTGTTCCCATTTCAGAAATACATAGGTGTCTTTCATACCGATTTTTCCATGTATACATTTTCCCACAATAATTGCTATATACCCGGTACATAATAAAAAGCCATTGCAAATTGCTGCTCAGTTTTTGACTCTGGGTTCGTCTGGTTCTTGGTGAACCTACGAGTCCTATATATCCCCACAACCAGTAAGGTCCAGCGGATGTAACGGTATATTGCTTTCAAAGAACTGTCATAATTAGAAGAAGTTACAGGTGAAAACGTTGACACAAAAGGCTGTTTTTTTCAACTAATTTTCAATTTTTACTATATTTAACTGTTAGTTTCTATAAAGAAACCTTGATGGATCTACACAAATGACCCCTTGCTGAATTCAGAATGTTGTCTACTTTTTTAAAATGTATAGCTTTCCAGGATCCATTATTGCTTTCATACCCATTTCTACCATTAACTGGAAGGAGGTTGAAAGCACAAAAAATAGCAAAAATAGGCTATGTCCCAGAAAAATGCCAAAACTGTATAAAAAATGTCGGTTTTCTGACAAAAGTCTGTCATTCCCTAAAAGCTGGGAAAATGGTGATTTCAGCCCCACAAACCCTTTTTTGATACCATTTGCAGGGAAAAACCCAGACACTTTCATTTGCAGCCCTTTTTTCCCAATTTTCCCCAAAAAAACAAAATTTAGCTGTATTTTGGCTAATTTCTGGGACCCCTCCAGGGGAATCCACAAACCCTGGGTACCTTTAGAATCCCCATGATGTTGGAAGAAAAGGACACAAATTTGGCGTGGATACTTTATGTGGTCAAAAAGTTACAGGGGCCTAAGCGCGCACTACCCCAAATAGCCAAAAAAAGGCTTAGCACAGGGGGGGAAGAGGCCTAGCAGCGAAGGGGTTAAGTTAAATTCTGACAAGACTGAAGTTATTCTCTTCGGAAACAATCCACACTTTTGTACTCCTGAATGTTGCCCATCAGAGATGAGCCCACTCCCACTGCCAACCCCCTTAAGTCAAAGGTTTGGGAGTAATTCTGGATGATAAACTAAATCCCTGGAAACAGATTAATACCATCCTACTGGAATATGTGACGTTACAACGCATGCCATTACATCGCATGGCGTTGCTACGCCAACTTTTACATCGACTTTCAGTCGGGGGAGTGCTGGAAGTTGGAATAGATTAATTTTCTATTCCAACTCAGGGGTGTGGAATTTATTAAAATATCTACTTGTCCATGGGACAGGTAGCTTCATAAATCTACTTGTCCTGTACAAAATCCACTTGTCCCTTTGGTGCCATCATGTAGTGCACCGTCAAATAATGGCAGCACTCATTATAGAAGAGCTCGAATAATAGCCTCTCTGGTTATGTCAGGCTCATAGTATAGAAGGATTTGAATACTAGTGATTTCCTTATTTTGCCTCTTTTCTGCAGATCTACCCATTCATCCTTTCATTCACCCACTGATCTCTAGCATTTCAGCTTTACATTGGCTTCCATTCATTCTTTCATCAGCCTTTCACCATTCTCAGGGGTGTGGAATTTATTAAAATATCTACTTGTCCATGGGACAGGTAGCTTCATAAATCTACTTGTCCTGTACAAAATCCACTTGTCCCTTTGGTGCCATCATGTAGTGCACCGTCAAATAATGGCAGCACTCATTATAGAAGAGCTCGAATAATAGCCTCTCTGGTTATGTCAGGCTCATAGTATTGAAGGATTTGAATACTAGTGATTTCCTTATTTTGCCTCTTTTCTGCAGATCTACCCATTCATCCTTTCATTCACCCACTGATCTCTAGCATTTCAGCTTTACATTGGCTTCCATTCATTCTTTCATCAGCCTTTCACCATTCTGTTTGTCAATCCATCCATCCGCCCATCCATATCCAAATCTACCCATCCATCCCCAAACATACCCATCCATCCATCTCAGCCATCTGTCCATCCTTTCGCTCACCCATTCTTCCGCTCATCCATCAATTTACCCTTTCACTCTTCCATCCTTCTGCTCATCCATCAATTTACCCTTTCACTCATCCATCCTTTCGCTTACTGATCCATCCACCCTGCAACCCATCTATCTTTTCACCCTTTCCTTCAACACATCCATCGTCCATCCACCATCCCTGTCACTCATCCATCCTTTCACTC